>JBCEWC010001036.1:0-45341 GCA_038996855.1 Solanum aculeatissimum
GTAAATGAGTTTGACTCTTATTCTATGATGTTATTTTGAAATGGTTTGCCCTTAGTCCCTAATTCCCATTATTTAATATTGAATGTTCTTCCGCGACCGATGAAGTGTGATGATAAGTTTGAGAGGCTTGTTTGGGGTTCCTTCGGGTTCCTCATTTGCCATGTCACATCTAGGCCCTAGGCTTGGATCGTGACACTTTGTTAATGTGCATGTTTATTGTCGTTAAAAGTTATTTTATTTGTAGCGAGATGATATCTCAAATAAAGGAAATCAAAAATCAATTTTCCTTGTTAATGCTTTTTCAATCAAAATCATCGTATCAGACTTGTTTAGTTTGTGATTTGTAAACTATTATATAGAAGCGTATTATGGACCACTCAATTATAATATGAAACAATTTAAAACTTAACATGTGGATAAAGTCATATAATAATTTATTTTCTTGAAGAATTTGGCAAAATTTGTTTTGTATTTTTTATTCAAATTAGAGGAGCTTGAAATATACTTTCTTTCTTATTTTAATTTAAAATTTAATAAAAAAATTAATATCTAATGTGCAAATTGGTTTTCCTTTTGGATTTTTTGTTGGAAACAAAATTACTTTATTGACTTTTTTGTTTTTCTGTCTAAAAAAAGAATTTATATTGGATTATATAAGACGTAATATCTACAGTAGAGTAGTTAAAAAAAAAACTAATCATTTATAAAATTAAAACAATATTTATTTATGTGACGTAATAATTAATGAAGGCGAAAATTGAAATGAAGTTGATAGAGTTTGATTAATTAATGTTAAAATTAGAAAAGAGATAGAAAATTACGAAGTAATTTCTTCTCGTCGATCTTTTCAATTTTAAATGAATAAAATTATTCGTTAGGGGAGATAACAAATATCCGATAGAATAAATCGACAAACAAGAAGAAGAATATAGGAACAAATTTGCATGTCATTATTATAGGAACAAATTACTATTACTCTAGAAGAAGAATATATTCTCCTGATTTTATCATGTTTCAACAAAAACTATTGAATTTTCGATCGATCCACATGTTACATTCCATGTTTATTATTATCCTAATGGATATTTCATTGAAGAATTTATATTTTTACTATATTCTGATAAAAACGTTCGTCGAAGAGTTACTTTTTAAAATAATAATTTTTATATTGTTGAAAAATGGATTCATGGCACTTGGACTAATTCAAAATTTCTAAAGTTTGGTTTTTGTAGGTGAATTTTCTTGACCCATCCCCCACCCCACCCCACCCCACCCTACCCTACCCTATCTCTTTATTTAATTCTAGAATCTTCTTTTTTCCCTATATTTATTAGGAGTACTACTTATTTTCTACATGTTTGTTGTTTTTATTTCTTTAAAAGTACCTTTTCCTTTCTTCCACCAACCACAAATGATCTTTTTTCCTCTTTTCACACTTGAATGAATGCCTTCTTTCAAGGAAGGTAGGTGTGGAGAAATTTGATCTATTGAACTTTTGAATTCTTATCCAGAAATATCTGTCTATTTTTACTTGTTCTCCTATTGACTCGAGACAAGAATTAAAAAGGAGTAAATGATAGAAGTAATTTTATCAAATCACTTTTTGAATATAATAAAAGGGAGCTTTGGAGAAACTGATAAAGTTGTTGTTATGTAACTAGGAGATCACAGGTTCAAGCCTTGAAAATAAAAAATAAACAGAGGGATATTTAGTGGAACTAATGAAATTTTTTTGTTCTTAACATAAGATTCGAGTTCGAACTTAACAAATGAAAAAAAAAATTAATCTCTATGACACATATTTAAATTAGTCAAGTTAATAAATTTTAAATACTAAAGGACAATATATATATATGTATTGGTCTTTAGTGATGATTTCTTATATATTTTTTTATTTTTGTGATTGATCTACTTGAGCTCGATCTTTCGAAAATAGTCTCTCTATCTCTATGATATAGCGGTAAAACATGTGTACATTATGCTTTTTCCATAACCTCTTTTGTCCCATCACTTTAACTAAACACGATAACGTGTTATTCCTTTTAGTCTAGAAAATTTTAATATGATATAGTATATTAATTATTCGAATATATTTAATTAATTAGGTACAGTACACTATTAATACTTAATTAAATTTTAGTTACGTAAACAATTTAATTTAATTAATACAGAGACTATTTTTTAAGAGTAGAAATCATGACTTCGAACTATTAATTATGAGTATAATTATGTTTCTTCCTTCTGAATTTTTAACGTAATTTGAGAAATGATAATGGTGTATTTCTCGAATATAGAATGATATAGACTTCGAACGATAATTTTAATAATGACAATGTTTAATGTGTCATCTTTTTATCGATATCCAAAAGTTTATGAGGTCACAAACACCTCTTCAAGGAAATAATTGTCGCGTAAATTGATTATAATAAAACAACCTCCAAAAACCTCTAACTATTGAAAATGCTCGACGGACTTTTTCATATAATGTTATTAAAGAAACTCTTTTTATCCTATCTATGTCGAATTCTTTAAAAAATGCGTACTATTTATACCAATAACATATCTAGTCGAATTTTATCAGTAGGGTCTGAGGAAGATAGAGTATATGCAGATTTTATCACTGCCTCATAGAGATAGAGAGTTTATTTTCGAAAGATTAAAGAAAATATACTACTTATATTTATAAAAGATTCAACATTGATGCGATAATAATTTTTAAAGAATCCAAGTAAAGAATTGTTTTCTCTATTTCATATTAACTTAATTTATGCAGGAATACACGTATATTACAAAAATATTAAAATTTGAATAATATTTTTCATTATTACCTTTGAGAAGTCATAAATATGAGAAAATGATCAAAATGGTCTTTAATATATGAGTAATGCTTTGTTCATTTTGATCCTTAATATATTTTTGTTGATTGAAATGGTCCTTAATGTGTAACAAAATGTATTCATTTTGGTCCGTAATATATTTTACTTGATTGAAATGGTCCTTAATGTGTAACAAAAGATATTCATTTTGGTGTTTTATCCAAAACCTAATAACTTTTATCTCCAAGAAAGTGGGAAATTTAGTTGGGACCACAGACTTACAAAATCCATCATTGTTGTCTTCTTTGTTAGCTCAAAAAAAAAAAAAAAACTTCATGAAATTTAACATTATTATTTCTACTTTTTTTAAATAAAATTTTCTATTTTGTCTTGCTAAAAACATAAATTCTTATTAGGTCAGTGAAATAATATATTATGAACGAGAAAACAATAAATTTTGTTGGAGAAAGTAAAGAAAATGGTATTAAACTTTATGAAGTTGAGAAGTTCTTTCTTTGGAGCTAACAAAAAAGACAACAATGATAGATTTTGTTAGTCACGAGTCAAGTGTTGAAATGTGATAAACATTGCTAAGAATTGAAATGACTATGTTTGAGACACCTTAGGCTCATTTATTTGACTCAAGTTTGACAGATGCTTAATTGTGAATTCATGTTATTGCTTGGAAAAGCTTATGTCTTGTTGGTTAAAACACTTTTTGTTATACATTTCAATAAAGTGAAATATATTAAGAATTAAAATGAACGTATTTGTCATATATTAAGGACTATTTTAATTAAGTAAGATATATTAAGGACCAAAATAAAATATTATCGAAACATTAAGGACCATTTTGATAATTTTCTCATCATAAATATATACTTGGTTCACTCCGCCGTTCTCTTCTCTTACTGTACTGTCCAAAACCAGATGGCTACCATTAGCGGCGCCGTCGGAGCTGGAATCGGTACCGGAACCGAGATCTCCGCCGATTCAACTCGCCGGTATGTCTCCGGTTTTATGCGTGCACCTTCAACTTTGTCAACAGCTCTTCGTATCCCGACCGGTTTGCTTTTGACTAACTCCGGTCCAAGTCGATGCGATCGAGTTGACTCATCCAGCGGTCACCTGATTGGTTCCCGTTGCTCGTCTTCGTCAATTCGAGCCTTCGCTTCAGATTCCGCAGGCGAGCAAGTGCAAGCTCATTCTTCAGGTCTATAATCTATTACTATATAATTCTGTATTACTGTAATTACTGTTTATATGACCACAATGCAGAAGAGTGTATATACACAAATGTGGATTTATTAGCACAGTTCCTGCAGATTTACGTATAATTTTGAATTTATCTGCTTAAACCACAATATATGCATTTTTTATACGAGGTGAACTGAATTTAAGCATTTTCTCATAGGAATAAAAGCATATGTTTAATTTGATATTGGCATATATTAAGTTTTTTTTTGTTTTTGTTTGATTAATGATCTCTAGAAGTTGAATTTTGCTTTGTAATGATGTTTAATGCACTTGAAAATGTATCGCATTGTATCTGGAAGTAGTTCAATAAATACGCACTGCAGTTGAATTAGACTCTTTTTACTTGCCTTGTTTGTAAAAGGAATGTTAAAATTGCACATTATTAAAAAAGTCTGTTCCTTGTTCAATATTAAGGTGGAGAAAATGCTTGGTTCACTCCTGAGCTTTTTTTTCTTCTTTCTTTCCTTACCTTGAAATCTTAAGGAGGGTGAAAGTGGTGACGGTAAGTGTATAAGAGGTTCTGGAGCACTGTTGTATCTTACAAGTACTTAATAATGGATTGTAAAATATTCTGTCTTGGGACAAAAAAAAGTTATTTTGAGAGTTCAAACTTCAGAATACGAGAGTGATGTAGTTTTATACAGAGAAGATCATGGTTAGTCATATTTGACCTTGAAATTCTAGATAAGAAAGCTTTATATTTTTTCTACACTTAAGCTCGTTAACACTGATAATTTGGATATAGAGTGGGTATACAGTAAGAAAGGATGATTTTTGTTTGAACTAATTATTCAGTTTGGCCCTTGACTCGCCATATTGGTTGTCTAATGCTTGATGAATTGTCTCTAGTGACACTACATCAAGGAGGATCATTTTGGCACATTTGACGAGCGCTTGAGTATGTAAATAATATACTAATTGGTAGTTGCTGATGGAATATTACATTTTGTCTCCCCAATGTCCACACACTTGCACCAAAACCGTTGCAATTAAAAAAACTGGAGCATGTAGAAAGCAATTTTAGAGTAGATCCTCTTCAACTTTCCTGTTAATGTGAAGGCCTGGCTTTTAAATGACGTTCTTCCATTTCCATATTTAGCTTTCTCTTTGTTTTGGACAAAGATACTCTTGAGTTTGTGCTGTTTCTTAATGAGTAGGATTATTTTCTTGATTACACCCTTAATCTGGTTTAGAATTTATATTGATCTACACAACTTACAAATTTCTAAACCTACAAATTTTGGACAAGATTACATCTCCTATTATTCACAATCTAGGCGTAATTGCAGAAAATAAATGAAAGCTAAATCAAAACAAAAAATTTAAAATTAGGCAATAATCTCAACAGCTGGCTTGCTCCATCGTTCATTAGTTTCTGACATTAGTTGTGAATTTAATTATTCCTGCTTTTTTTTTTTGGTTTTTGCAGCTCAAGGTATTGAAAACTTGGTAATAGTAGGATCAGGTCCTGCTGGGTATACAGCAGCAATATACGCTGCTCGGGCCAACTTGAAGCCTGTGGTGTTTGAGGGGTTTCAAGTGGGTGGTGTTCCAGGAGGACAATTGATGACAACAACTGAAGTAGAAAACTTTCCTGGGTTTCCTGATGGGATAACTGGTCCTGACTTAATGGATAGGTACAATAATACCTTGGGCTGTTCTCTTTCCAAGTTCCTTGGTTACAAGCGAAAAGTCTCAATCCTAACCTTATGTTTGCTAGGATGCGACGACAAGCTGAGAGATGGGGGAGTGAATTGTTTCAGGAAGATGTGGAATTTATTGATGTCAAGAACACTCCTTTTTCCGTACAAAGTAGTGAACGTAAGGTGATGCTTCCATTTCGTTGCAGGTGCTGCTTAAGTCAATCTTTCTTTCCCCATTAAAGCACTTGCTCGTCTTAGTTGTAGCCTTAATCTTTTAGATCTTCGCGGAACAGCTCCTTGTGATGCACTGGTTTTGACCTATGTGATCCAGTAAACGTCATTTGGGTCGCCTTTCAATCAGCGGTCCATATCTTTTCCTCTCTTATTAGAGTTTCTGTGAAATGATTACATTTTTTAACTAATTAACACGTTGCTCTCAAATAAGTTGAGAGAATACCTTCTAGAAAATGTTGGTGCCAAAAAAATTGTAAACTTTTGATCATTTTCTCTTTCCATCTAAAAAGCTAGAGGAACTAGGAAGGAAAATACTTGATTTTGTTCCTTTTCTTTCTTAGATAAACAGCATTAACGCTGTTCCTTAAACCTTTTGGAAAGGTGTTGACGAGAATCCTCTGTAATTGTCTTTGAGACTTCAAGAGAAGAGACATTTTTGCTACACTGTGACTCCAGGCCTTATGGTTTTAGACTTTTAGTTGGTATTTGCTTCAGAAGTGTTGTTACTTAAGTGCAACCATACAATTTATATTCTTTCATTTTGACATTTTCTTTCAGAAGTTTCTTAAAGATGTTGACATGGCGAGATGCTTTAAATATATGCTTTATTTTTCCACAGAATTACTGAGATCCCTCATGGTTCATTCAAGCTACTTAAGCCCTAATATGAGAGTTTGACTTGTTCTCAGTAAGTTACACTCACAAGTTTCATATTTGTTCACTTAATAACTTTTCATAGGTGAAGAAAAGCAACTTTAGTTTTTTGGTTCCCACTGACAACCTAATAAGCTTCTTAAGTATTTCTGATCTGTAAGAGTTAACTACTTATCTGATAGTATAACAAACTTATATTATTCCGTAGACGAGCGAGCAAAGCCAAGGAAAGAGGGAAGCCTGTCATAGAGCAGTCGACTTATAAAGGATCACAACATGGTCTGCATTAGTGTTCCTCTGATAGCCTCTTTGGAAAGGGATATTAATACCTGCATTTGCTCTCATACTTTGTTAAGATGTTGGGTTTAGTCCCCATGGATGCCTTCTTTTTTTTTTTAGCTATTCATTAGGCCATAAATTTAGCTTAGTTCAGCCTGTGTCATTGTCATATTAAGTCCTTCTAAAGGATTACCCCTGACTTTTTTGAATTATAGATAAAGTGCCATAGTCTTATTGTAGCAACGGGAGCCAGAGCTCAAAGACTGCGATTACCTCGTGAAGATGAATTTTGGAGTAGAGGTATTAGTGCATGCGCAATTTGTGATGGAGCATCACCACTTTTCAAGGCTCAAGTTCTTGCTGTTGTTGGAGGTGGTGATACAGCTACAGAGGAAGCAATATACTTAACAAAGTATGCAAGCCATGTCCATTTACTTGTCAGGAGAGACCAACTAAGGGCATCAAAGGCAATGCAAGACAGGTAGTACCCATTTTTCTCATCTCATTTTGTGATTCCTCTCTAATATACATCTGTAGCATGAGTAGATACAGAAAGTGAATGATTTGAAATTCAAGTTACTTCACAGAACAATACTCGTATTTATTTAGCTCGTAATGGTACTTCACAATTTAAAAGTCAAAGTTAAAGCGCATTGTAATAGAGCTCATCTTAAAATCGACATTGTAACAAGCCTTTTTCTCCTTGTACCGTGCCACTAATATAATAATATGAAAGTTCAAGATCAACTAGGACTTTGCGGGTTGTAACACAAGCTAGGGGATGAGTAGGTACTAATTTTTTGGTTATGAATAGTGACTCCAAAGCGTTTTAATACATCACACTTCTCATTTGTGAACCTCTCTTAACAATCTATTTCTTACCCCTCTTCTCTTTGTTTACCCCCCTTTTTTTAAGCTGCTTATAGACTTTTTGTAGGGAGTTCTCGATTCATTCTTCTTTTTTTTTAAACAACCATTTTGGTTTTTGTGCTCCCTATCAACAAGACATAAGCTTTTCCAAACACCAATAATCATTACTTTGGGGCTTCACATTTTTTCTTTTCCTTCACTCTCATTCACCTAAAGCGCTTAGAATCATTGGATCAGATTCACAATCTATTGAAGGAATAGGAATTAGTTTCTTATGCGGCTTCCAAAGAATAAGTTAAAGGCTTGAGGGGGGTGGGTACAAGGCGGGTATAAAAGCAAGGCTATCAAAGAACTGCCTATGTAGGTAGAAGAACTCAAAAGCAAATTGGCTATGAAGCAGAATTTAGTTGGTGAAACTTACTCGCGTTTAGGGTAATTATTATAAATTGTTATTTACTTTTTTTCCTTCTAAATTCCTATTAATATTTTTTCCCCTCTTAGAAAAAAGAAAAAACTTATCTCTATGACTCTATTATTGTGTGAAGACTAAATTTGAAAACTTTTATAAACATGCAAAAAATTTTAACCTTTTAGTTTATATAAAGTGATACAATCAGTGATGGATTTATATGATCAACTCAACTTATTTGAGATTCGAAACGGAAGTGCAGTTTTGTTGATAGCTCTTAGGATTTTTTTTAAATTCTCCAACTATGATTGAGTTTGAGTCTTCCGATACCTTTTTTGAATACTTTTTATTGTACCCCTATCTCTATAGGGTGAGGATGGCATGTTTTTTGTGGTATTAATTGTGAACTCATCAATTCAATTTTTGGAGGATTTGTTCCCTATTCTTGCGGGTGAAACGCCTTAAGTTGTGCCTTTTCTTACTCATTCTAATAAGGTAATAAGCTCCACAACTGTCGAAATTTTTCAATCCTTTTCTAATATTCTTGCTAATATTGACCTCAAATAAATTTAAATAAAGCAATATGATTAAATGATCATTACATATTATCGACTCAACGTAGTTGAGAATGAGGTCATACAGTTATTGTTGTTACTTATATGTTAAGGACTTTTTCTGCCTCTTCTTATTTATTTTTTACAATATTGACTTCAATTGAGTTTAAGTGAACCGATATGATTTGTAATGATTTCATAAAATAGGCTTTATTTACTTGAGAATAAGGAATACATTTTTTTTTTGTATATGGAAGACTAATTAGAGGATGCCTGTTGATACTAGTATAAAGTTGGGAACCCCTAAAGTTGAAAATGATGCTGGAAATCCTATGCTCATAGAGTGATTTTATATTATTCTTTCACAATTTGGAACAAAATCTCTCTTTAGTTTGTAAATCTTATTAATCTTTGCGTATTAGCTTGGATTAAGCTAGGTTTGAATAAAGTCAATTGTTTGACTAGAAAACATTCCAAAAGTTGGTGTCTTATTTGATTTTATCCCGAAAAATTGAGAAGATTTAAATTGATGATCTTGTTTTGAAGATCATCAATTTAAATCTTCTCAATTTTTCGGGATAAAATTAAAGAAGATACCTACTTTTTCAAGGTGTTCTAGTCAAACAATTGACTTTTTAAAAGAGAGTCTTTATTCCAAATTGTGAAAGAGTAAGATAAATTACTCTATGAGCATAATAGGATTTCAAGCATCATTTTTAGCTTCGGGGGTTCCTAACTTCAGATTGGTATTAACAAGCAGCCTGTAGGACATAAAAGTTAATAGATTTAAAATTTATCCTCTAAATTAGTCTTTCATATTCCAAAAAAATAATTATTCCACATTCTCAAGTAAATCAAGCCTATTTCATTAAATCATATCGGTTCATTTATACTCAACTAAAGTCAATATTGTAAAAAGATAAATAAGAAAAGACAGAAAAAGTTCTTGATATATAAGTAACAACAATAATCATGTGACCTCAATCTCAAATAAGTTGAGTCGATTATATGAAATGATCATTAATTATATTGCTCTATTTAAGTTCATTTGAGGTCAATATTAGGAAAGGATTGAACAATTTCAACAGTTCTGGAGCTTATTAAGGTGCATAAGGAAGGGCGTAGCTCGTGGCCTCTCACCCGCAAGAATAGGGAACGGATCCTCCAAAATGAAATTAATGAGTTCGGAGTTGGAGAATTAAAAAAAAAAATCCTAAGAACATTCAATAAAAATGCACTTTCATATCAAATCTCAAATAAATTGAGTTGATTATATAAAATTATCACTGATTGTATCGCTTTATATATACTAAAAGGTTAGAAGTTTCTGCATGTGTTTATAAAAGTTTCAAATTTAGTCTACAATAATAGAGCCATAGACGTAAGTGTTTTTTTCTTTTCGCTAAGAGGATGAAAATATTAGTAGGAATTTAAAAGTAAATAACAATTGATAATATTATCCTAAATGCGAGTAAGTTTCACCAATTGAATTCTGCTTCATAGCCAATTCACGTTTGAGTTGTTTTACCTGAATTTGATAAAAAAAAAATTTGAATATTTTATTAAATATAATAATAAACTTTGGAAAAAACTAATTATTAATCACAATTATAATATTCAGAATACAATAATGTTTTGTAGAATTAGATTTAGGCTACTTGTTCACACAATATTTTGGTTTCAATCATAACCTTTTCTTCCTGTCAATAATTATTCTACACACACACAAGACAGGGGAGTCCGCAACGTCTCTGCATTGCGGTGAGTTTTTTGGTTTTCATTAAAAAAGCGGGTTTGACCCGTCTTAATTTAAAGCAACCCGACCCAAATCCCTTTTTTTAATTCCCAATTCCGCCCAAACCCGTTTTCTTACCCTCTTTCCTCCCAGATCCCTAACCAATTTGAGCCCCTTCAATCTTTGACCATAGTGGATTTCTCAGCTTCTCTCTTTGTTATTTCATCTTCTTCAAGTTTCAAGGTATGTTTCTAACTTATTTTCTCTCATCTTTGGGCAAATTTTTGTTGTTGGAATCATGGGATTTGTTGTAAGGTTGTTCTTTGATTTTGTTTGAAAATTGTTAAAATATGTTCATGCGAAAGAGGTTAACAACTACAGTCCTCATGATTGTATGCTTGAGGTGAAACTAAATCCTAGGTAATTGTTATCTTAAATTATCACATTGGGCAGTTTGTGAATGTATGCTAATGAGTAGGAGAAGTCTGAGTACCCATGGGTATTTATGCGTGATGTGGTGATGGATAAGTTTGATGTGGTCAAACTTAACAACGCGAACTCCACTGGTTTTGTATTTTTTCTACAAATTTCTTGTCCTCTCTTTTGAAGCAGCTCTGCAACGCAAAGTTGTTCCATTTTTTGAGTTTTTTGACACTTTTGCTTCCCAATGTCCCTTGCTAGATCCGGTTTCCCATCATATGCCTTGATGCCTCATTTTGAAGGCCCATTCTTGCACTTTTGGTCCTGCAAACACCTAATCATATTGGGTAGCACAAAAACAATCATTTGACTCTAAAATGCAATTAAAACTATGAAATTCGTTCTCGAACTTAGCTAAACACATGGGTTAAGTTGGCTATTAGGTGTATAAATATGCCCAAGATCATTATCCTACTATCGTTAAACACAAATTAGTGGATGTGCTCTTTATGCTCAGCGTGTGATTTCAGAATGCAACTGTAAGTTGCAAAGATATGTTTTAATAGGATGCACAGTCCTCCTAAGTATTGAATACTAATCTGGTATTTCTTGTGCTTTTATTTGCTGGCTATTTTTGTGCTTTTCAGCTCTTGTCGTCTTTAGTCAGTGTGCAATATATCTCATTTTGTAATGTTACCACTTATCAAAAAAAAAAATATATCTCATTTTGTCACAATGTCACATACTTCTTTCAATCTTTTCCTTTTCAAATGAATAAAGTAAAATTACCAATGAGGCATATATTTTAAGTTTCAACTCCCTGCATGTTTGTTTAACAGGTTGATAATGGCGAATGTTTCAGAGTTTTCAACAATCCAAGCATCACTGTGCATTTCAACACCGAGACTGTTGACGTTGTCAGCAACACTAAAGGCCAGATGTCGGGCATTTTGATCAGAAGAGTTGATACAGGAGAAGAGTCTGTGCTCGAGGCAAAAGGCCTATTCTATGGTATTGGTCATTTTCCAAATAGTACACTCTTGGAAGGCCAAGTTGAACTTGATAGTGCAGGCTATATATTAGTGAAGGAGGGCACTGCCAAAACTTCTGTTGAAGGTGTATTTGCCGCTGGAGATGTCCAGGTATGCACGGAAATTTATTCTTCTATTCCTATTGTTATCCTTCATAATCCTGTTACTTGAATGCTGATTGTGCTTACAATAAGTAAAGGTTAATTATTCATGACGTTTCCTGATTTTTAAGACATAAACCTTTATGAGTCTGCATTCGTTGTATGGGTCTAATCTGGACTTTGAAACGTCTCAAGTGAAGAAATGTTTTAGAGAACAAATACCCTGTTTAGAAGGGATACCGGATACTTGAACGAGTAATTGGTCTTTCCCTCTTTCAGAAATTAGATTTTAACGTGTGCAGTGAGAGAGGGAAGCTATCTAATGAAAATGATCTGCAATTTCAAAAAAAAAAAAAAACTAATGATCGATAGATAGTGATTCTCTTGACCTTTTCTTTATGTAATCCGATCATCCAATTTCCAAAAGGGGGAGCTGAAATAAAACTCATGGCTGGATTTAGATGTCTTTGTTTTCTGTATATAATGCTTATACAGAATTCCTTCTATAAGCAGAAACTCACAATTTTAATGTCTTGATAAAAAGACCTTTTTTTTATTGGTAAAAAAGCAAGTTCTTTTATTTTCTTCTTTTCGTTTTCAAAAGAAACTCAAGCTTGTCTTCTGCTGCAACTTCTTGTCATGTACACTCTTTCATATCATTGTTGCTGTTTGTACATAGGATCATGAATGGAGGCAAGCTGTAACTGCAGCTGGCTCTGGATGTTTAGCTGCTCTATCAGTGGAGAGATATCTCACAAGCAAAAATCTTCTGGTTGAATTTCACCAGGTATCTGACTTCTAAAAGAGACTGATGTTTAGCTGCTCTATAAATAGATATTTAATTAAGTGGAATTTGACATTTAAAATTCAATCTTTTGCAATGGATAACTCGTAGTTATTGTTTATCAATGTTAAGCATATTTTCCTGTTTAAAGGATAATGTACCTCCATTTCTTCATATCCAAAAAAGAAAATGTGAAACAGGATGAATTCACATTCAAGACATTTTTACTTTACTTGACCAAGTAGATGGATGCTTACTTGGAAACGATAGTTCATTATCTGATTGATACTCTTGAACTTTTTCTCTATCATCAGCCACAAGCTGAAGATGTTAAAAAGGAATTTATGGAGAAAGATGTTCAAGAAGGTTTTGATATAACACATACGAAGCACAAGGGCCAGGTAAGAAATTTAGGAAGCTTAGATCTTTCTGAATGGCCCCTTCTTGTAACCAATTATCCTTCTTATGATCATTTTATCTTTTGCTTAAATTTGTTGTTTTCTTTCTCAGTATGCTTTACGGAAATTGTACCATGAAAGCCCAAGGCTTCTGTGTGTACTATATACATCGCCATCATGTGGTCCATGCAGGACCTTGAAACCAATTCTTAGCAAGGTATGGCAACTCGTTACTTCTATATAGACACACCTCATATTTATATTAAGGGGGACATTGTCCAGTCCTTTCAAACATGATGGTTCATCAGGCATGCTCATGTCTGTTTGACCATGAAATTTGATCGTATTTTGAAATCAAGCTCCCGATAATTGGCTCAGACCTGTTTTTGGATTTTTGGGACTTCCACTCATAGAACTTGAAATTTTTTCCAAGTAAAATGCATGTTCAAACACAACTTAAATTTTCAGAAACCCCGAAGTGTCAAGTTTCAACTTCAAAATCTTTGGTCAAATGGGAGCTTAGTTTTCTATTTTATGTTGATTATCATTTGAAGAAAGCTGAAGACTTATGAAATTTCAGTGGAATCCTTTAATATGTGTATATATATGTAATTAATGAAGATTTATTATCATAGAAGCAGCAAGAAAGTGCTTTGTGCTTTAAAGAGCAAAACTAGAACTCAATTTAACATTTCACTCAGGCGATTTCTTCCCCAAAATCAGAACAAACACCAAGGATATGTAGAAATTTTTAGTCTTGTGAATTGCTTTCTGCTAGGAGACAAAAGAATTAGATGAGGGGTTGTCCCCACTCTCTAGGACTTTGGTCTCGTGGTAAAGCGCATAATCTCAGCTTCAACCACTCGAATTTTCGATATTCCTTTTTATTTCTCATCAAATGAATGACATCTTCTTCTGGAAATCCTAGCTATTCTTAGCATGATATTTGGAAATCTCATTGCTATTACTCAAATAAACATGAAACGTAGGTTTTAGTGCAAGTCACAGGTTTGAATCTTAACACTGTCAAAAGCGTAGTATTTAAGTAGAGAAATATAGAGCGATGAAGATTTACTTGGTATGAAGATTTTTTTCTGGCAAGTAGCATAACCTTATTGTCACCGGTCATGGGTTCGAGCCGCGGAAGCAATCACTAATGTTTACATTATTAGTAGGTTGTCTACAGCACACCTCGTGGGTGTGATCCTTCCCTAGACCCTGCATGAACGTGGGATGCTTTGTGACCAGGCTGCTCCTGCATAACCTTATTTCTGCTCATTGATCTGTACTGTCTTCTTTGGCCATAATACGGATTAGTTAATCTGTGGTTGTGCGACAGGTAATTGATGAATATGACAAGGATGTCCACTTTGTTGAAATTGACATTACTGAAGACCCAGAGATTGCTGAGGCAGCTGAAATTATGGGTACTCCAAGTGTGCAATTTTTCAAGAATAAGGAAATGCTCAGGTTAATTATACTCCTTCTCTATAGTGTTCCTGCCGTCTAATGTTATCTTCTCTTAACTCTTCTTTTGCATCAAGTCATGCAAGAAATATTTTTTCTGAGTTGAGATTTCACGTTTCATAAAACACCAACCAAATATGCCTATATTCGGGTTAAAGTGCTACGAACTTCATGTTGCAAGAAATGTGAATTCTTCTAGTATCAGTTTCGAATTACCTCAGTGAACAGTTTTCTTAATGATTGACTTCCTTTTTACACGGCATAAAACATTATTTGAGAAAATATTCCCCCTAATTGCAGCCTCATATTCTACCATCTCCATTCTCCTTTATTAACTTCTGCAGCATTCATCTTGCTCCCGCGTTTTGTTTTATTCTTTCAAATGAATGTTAGAAGCCGGATGTTTGGTGCCTCAAAATTCAATTTTTTTGCACGGATTGCCCCTATTTCGAGGCTGTCTTTAACTTTTGCCCTTACTGCTTATATAATGGAATTTTTTGGGTCAAAGTACCTTAACTATGACCTAATTTCTCAAGGCAAAAGTTTAGATAACTTTTGCAATCGACATAAGTTCTGTAGGAACTGTAAGACATAACATGTGTTCTTAAGGCATAACGTTCTGAAACTAAACTTATGCCGATGAGAACTAAGTTATGAATTGAACTTATGCCGTTATTATGTAGTAATTAAACAGCATAACTTGTTATATTATGCTACGAAACTATAAACTTTTGCCTTGCGGATTATATTTTTGTTAATTCGATGTCAGGGATATTTTCGGTAACTTTTTTATTATTTAAATTTTTGTTGCCTCAAAAATTTCTAATTTGGCTGCTTGAATATATGCAGGACTACATCAGGTGTAAAAATGAAGAGTTTATATAGGGAGTTGATCAAAGCAAATAAATGAGGATATAGAGTTTTCTTGTTCCTAAGACAATCCTTTCCAGCTCTGTTATGACGAAACCTAAATGTTAAGTCAACAACACTTCCAAATGCCACTTCTTTCCGCCACATCCGTCTTCAAGACAATATAACCATAAAAAAACATGTCTTGTTGCTCATCCAATGTCCTTAATTTGTCACAACGTTCGAAAGTAATCAAGAAACAAAGAGTCCACCCAGAAATCGTGTTGTTTGAAGGATTGTTCTTTACAAAGGTACAGGTAGGTTTTGCGTACACCCCACCCTTCCCAGATGATTCCAATAGGTATATTGTATTTGTAATGGGTGGTAACTGTTAGTATTGAACTACTTTTTTGGTTGCATCACATCGCCTTTGTATAACAATCATCATCTATAATATTTTACTACAACGGTTAATTATTATTATTACAAGGAAAATTTGTAACCGTTACCCTTTGAGTGCATACATGGTGGAGTCTCTGCTCTTATGTAATAGACCCGCATTAGGCAAGTCCGGTATGATGACCTCCATTCAAAAGGCAAATCTTTTGCTTTTGCTGGGAATGGATATCAAACTTAAGACCTCTAACATGGATCAATTATTTTGGAACCAATCTTTCATGTTAATATATACAATATGGTTTCTATAACATTTCACAAGGCAACTCGATGCACAAAGTATCTTGCATTCATGTAAAGTTAAAAAAAAGGTTGCATAGTCGCATCCCAAGGAGTTTAACAACATTTTTCCGTAGCATTCAAAAAAAATATCAGAACAAATATTATTATAGAGAAATTTGATTGTATACTCATATATCCGTCTTCCGAGATCAATTAAAGAGAGTGAAACTAACATTGAGATCCTTTGTGGCTTAGATATTGCATCTGCATGACTATGGCTTTAGTCTTGTTTGTAAGAGTGCAACATCAATATGTAAGTAAGGGACACATCACGAGTTTGAACTCTATTATAAACAATAGCCAAATCTTTAAGCGGAAAAAGGTATAGGGTTGGGCTCATTATCCACTGAGTTTTGAACCATGAATCTCTACCTCAGGTATTTCTCGATTATCAAGAAAAATAACAACATGAATAATTCATGGAAAATAGTGCAAATATGACTATTAAGAGAACTTCAAAACTACTAGATTGATAAAAGCTTGAACTATCCAAAAAATATTTATTCAAGGGAAGAAAAAGAAGAATGACTTTTTAGTCCGTTTCAAAAAAAATATCTATTTTATTTTTTGGTAATTTTTTAATCAATTTTTCACATAACATGTTTAAAATCACAAGATTAAAAGATATTTATAATATCACAAGATTCAACAGTCTTCTTCTAACTTTCTTAAATTTCATGTCATGTCAAAATAAGATAAATTTACAAATTGAAATTGAAGTATAAACATGCATGATGCTGGGGTTGGGCCAAATCTTTCTCAATTGGTCATCTTTTAGTAACTTCTTTACGTTCATTTGTTTCCTATTATTCCTTTATTGAAGTGCGATTAAATTTTTATCGTTTGTTACATGCATATATATGGTTCAAGTTAAAAATAATTAAAAAATATTTATTTTTTTTTTGTTGATATTTTCCTTGGAGAATGGATACTCCCTCCGTTCTATTTTGTTGTCATAGTTTTCATTTTTTAGAGTCAAACTATATAAACTCTGATTAACATTTAAAATGTATCTTTTCATCGTATTGATATGAAAAAAGTTGCATTTAATAGTATTTTTCGAAAAAAACAATTATTGTCTATTACACGCATATATATGGTTCAAGTTGAAAATAAAAAAAATATTTTTTGTTGATATTTTCCTTGGAGAGTGGATACTCTCTCTATCTCATTTTCGTTGTCATAATTTTCATTTTTTAGAGTCAAACTGTATAAACTCTGACTAACATTATAGATGTATCTTTTCATTGTATTGATATGAAAAAAGTTGCAATCAATAGTATTTTTCAAAAAAAATTATCGTTTGTTACACGCATATATATGATTCAAATTGAAAATAATAAAAAAATATTTTTTTGTTGATATTTTCCTTGGAGAGTGAATACTCCCTTCGTCTCATTTTCGTTGTTAGAATTTTTATTTTTTAGAGTCAAACTATATAAACTCTGATTAACATTATAAATGTATCTTTTCATCATATTCATATAAAAAAAAAAGGTTAGCAATCAATAATACTCTTCGTATAATTTTTGAATATCTAAAATTTTATTTTAAAATACTTTAAAAATTAGTTGCGAAAAGCTACAACTAAAAAAAGTACGAATTGTTTAACAAAAAATCATCATTATATGTTTGTCAGCTGCAAAATTAAAGCAGTTTTTTAAGGCTTTTAAGCCATACTTTTAGGAATAAAGTTCAATATTAAACAATAAATGTTTATTACCAAGAAAAAGTCCACAGTTAACAGCACTTTAATTACATTATTAAATTGGTCTAATCAACAAGGACAAAGACATGTGGGAGCAATGGGAGTTCATCCGAATTCTCCTTTTCGATAAAAAATTATACAGTATATTCAAAGTTAAAATTATTTTATATACAAAAATAAAATTACCTTACAGTTAGGGGTTCATTCAAATTTCTCCGACAGAAAATTATACTATTTATATGTGATTAAGATGATTATATATATATATAGTAGATGTCCAATCTCATTCAGTTAATTCGTTTGTTTATTTTTTCAGATTTTGAACTCTCTTAATTGAGCTTCTGACTCCGTTACTATGTATACACACACACATATATATAGTAGATGTCTAACCTCATTCAGTTAATTCGTGTGTTTATTTTTTCAGATTTTGAACCCTCTTAATTGAACTTCTAGCTCTGTTACTATATATACACACACATATAGTAGATGTCCAACCTCATTCAGTTAATTTGTGTGTTTATTTTTTCAGATTTTGAACCATCTTAATTGAACTTTTGGCTCTGTTACTGTGTACACACATCATAAATGTTAATTATAAATTTTTTTTAAATAATTTCTTCGTATATTTATTTTTTTATATTTTAATTTTTTAATAAAAGTTTTAACTCTATCGCTGATTACTGAACAAGAAAAAGAAAATGTCACACACTTTTTCTTGTAGTGGTTGTTTTTCACTTTTTCTTACTACTAGTTTCTATATACTTTATACTATATCCTAAATAGAAATTAAAGTTCATTTTAATTATTTATACACTAATAAAGATGCATGTTTATCTTAGTTTAATTATATATTAGCAAAAGTGTTAAAAGATAATATTAATGAAATAGAGTCACTTTGAGGTTCTCTCCGAAATGAAGAAGATAAGGAAGTCATAATAAAATTTTTGGGAATTAAGCCATAATAAACTCAATAAGTCATAATAAATCATTTCCTCGCTGTTCAAAAATGAATTCAATTTTTTCTAAAAATAAATAATTTATTGAGTTTTGCATAAATTATTTACATTTTAAGTAATTTTGTTAATGCAAATACAAAAGTTTGACTAAAGTTATTTGATTCTGTCGAGTTGTATTTAGATTTTAGCTTTATCATTGACTTTATTTATTCAAATTTTATTAATGAGTTGTCGTAATCTGACTTCAGATAATGAAATAAGAAAGGTCTTAATTGTTTTCTTTTCTATTAGGTATTTTTTTTCTCAATCGATTATATCTTGCGATAAAAAGATAAATTAACAATGAATATGATGAAAATATAGGTTTTGCCTGCATAAATCGAAACAAAATAACAACGCGCGCGTCAACATATTTTTTTCAATTAACATATAAAATATTTAAATCAATTTGTGCGCATTATAATTATTTTACTAGATATTTATTATCTGATCTTATTAGTACAAACAATAAATAACTCTACTTATCAAAATTTAAATACACCATGATGCTACGGAAGCTCGTTTAGAGAACGCAATAGGTTTATCTAAACCCTCTTCGATATAAACTTTCATTAACCCTAATTTTTCATATATATATATTTTTTTATATTTTGAATCTCGTCAATAAAAATAATATTTAGTTGGATATTACCTAACTATATGTGTCCCAATAATTTTAACTTTTTATTGTAGCATTAATCATTACATAAATACATTTCTCTTTGCTTGTAATAGGCTTAAACCCCACATAATGATTAATAATAATCATCCATGTTTTCTTCACTAATAGCATAGTTTAATTAATTAGAAAAAAATAATTTTTTTGTGATAAATATAAGATTTGACAGATATATTATTTTTCTACTGAAAAATTGAATTATTTAAAAATAAATAAAGTGGTCGAATAACTTTTTTGGTGTCAATATACATTCGATGACATTGAGTGATGCATTCGTATAAGTATGAAATCTCCTTATTCAAATTCGAAAATTGAAAATCAAAACTCTAGAAGAAAAATAAAAAACAATTTACGCGTACTCAATACAAGCAAAGAAAAGTATATAACTTGATATAAACACTGATTGAGTATTTTTTGATCGAAGAATTGGGTACCCGATATTGTAATCATCATTGATCAGCACAAAAAATATACGTCTGTGCGAGAGTGTATTACTTTAGGAATTTCAATAGTTTGTTTAAGCGATACAGATTGTGACGATCCCTATCTCGCAGATATTTCAACTCCAGCGAATGATGACGCCATATCCTCAATCCAATTAATTCTTAACAAACGTTCTACGTTAAATAATATATTATCTAAAATTTTCACAATCATGAACATCAATATGTAAGCACTCTCTATCGGAGACGAATTCAACCTTATGATATCAAATTTAAAATACTAATTATTATTTTTTTGTTGGTAAACTAGGTTTTGTTGATTTAATATATAAACATCAATACCTTAAACAATAATCATGAGTTATTATTAAGAAGTAACCATAATTGTATTATTCTCTCCATTTCAAGTGACATTAAAAAAATATCATTTTCATCATTTTAACGTAAAAAGCGGATTCCGAATTTAAACATTAAATATAAATTCTTTTCATTTTCCTTATCAAAATCGACATCTTAAACTAACTATCTAAGTTCAACTCCCAACTAATTCCGATCAAACAACAACAATAAAACCTAATTCAACATTCACAGCTGAAATCTGAAAAGAATAAAGTGTACACATTAATCTGAATTCACACGACATAAATTTCATCAAAAGAAAAAAAATAATCTCTATTAATTAAACTCTTTGCTCAAACTCGATCATTATTTAATCAACAACAACAACAGATCCAGTAAAATTCCACAAATAGAATCTGAGAGGATAAAATGTACGTAAATAGAGATATTATTTTCGAAAGACCCTCATCAACATAAATCAAATATTTTCATCTCGTCATAACCCCCGATCATAGAGATAAAAAGAGAAATGAAGAAGAAAACATGTATATGAATATCATCATGCAAATATACATACAGAAAAACTTACAAAATAAAAGGTACAAAAATCACTATTTGAAAAATAAAAATAAAAATTACATATTCCTAATTTAAACACACTATAAAATCAAAATAAAAATACTCAAAATAATTATAAATATTATCATTTCAATTTTTTTTCTCTTCTTTAATTTTCATTTCTAATTTTTTAAAATTTTTTGAAATTTTTATATCCTAAGAAGAAAAATACTTAGTTCAGGTCCTCCATTTCCATCTGGATTCATCATATAAAAAGCTTCCGAGTCACGACTCCCTACCACTCGTTCGAATTTTGCTCTCATATACAACAACTCACCTTCCGCCGCACTGATTTTCCGGCCGTCATCCACCACCGGAATCACACCGGCACCGACGGAAACACTCTGCACTGTGCTCAACACATGCCAATCGGAATCCGTACATTCTCTCGACGTTGCATACCCGGATTTCCTCCCGTTACAGTACATCGTCCACATCGGTTCCTCAAATAGCCCTAATCGCCTCCGTCCTGCGGCGGCTGCGGCTGCGACGGCGGCTGTTTTCTCGCATTCTAAAGCGATTCTCACCAGTCCAGATGACATCTCTTTTACTAGAGAAGAAGTTGAAATCGCGAGTTCGATTAGTAAAACCGGGTCGGATTTCGGATCGTCTTGTACGGCGAAACTGACGTGGCCTCTCCGGTGACCGAATAGAGTTCCGGTGACTTTCCGGCCGAGGGACGGTGTGATCGAGAATTGAGTCGGGAGATTTAGCCACCGGCAAGTAGGGAGTGCGGATGGGAATGAAATGATGCTGATTAGTGATCGGAGAAGAGATGAAACTCCGATTCGTGTTTTTGTTAATCGATTAAAATTGTTCCTAGACGACGACGATGATGGTGATGATGATGATCGAGTCTCGTTCCTCGTTTTAGGAACGAGAGATTTATCGGAGGAATAATCATGGCTGGCTGAAGAGTAAGACCGCGGATAGATGTTGTTATTTGCAGGTATGATTCTTTTCGAGCTCTTGCAGCTGCTTGTTCTCGGTAGAGAAACAAACGGCTGTTGTTGTTGTTGTCGACTCATTGTTTGAAGAAAACTAACAAACAAACTATAAAATGAGTCAAAAATTGGAATTGTCTATAGGCCTTTGTATGTAGTGAAGAAAAAGGAAAATGGGAGTAGTAATAGTAACTTGTGTTTTACTGCTCCAAAATGGGATGGAGTGGGGAGAAGGAGGAATGAGTACTATTCAACTTTGAAGAAAAAAGAGTGAAGTTATTAAAGTATATTGGCTTAGTGAAAAATGAGACAAAATTGGAATTGTCTAAAGGCTTTTGTAGGTAGTGATGAAGAAAAAGGAAAAAGGAGTAGTAATAGTAACTTGTGTTATACTACTTCAAATCTTAAAGATGGGATGGGGGTGTGGAGGGAGGGTTGAGTACTATTCAACTTTGAAGAAAAAGAGAGAAAAAGAGATTGTTGTGGGCATGTGTATTTTAGCTATGATCAAAAGCCAAGTTTAAAAGAAGAGAGGAAAAAAAAAATGATGGTTTAAGGGTATGGTGGAATGATTCTTTTTAATTTTTGTTGGTTAAACGGGAATAATAACAAGTCAGAACGAAAACTAAAGGAACAGTGAGAATTGAACACACACTTATTGTGTATTGGAGGTGGTTTTGCTCAAGAGAAGCAAAGAAGAATAAAAATTAAACACACAACTATTATACGAAAACCTAGCCTTAAAGCATTGGATGGAGGTCAAAACAGAAAAAAAAAGAACAGCGAGAATTGAACAAACAACTAATATACCTAAACCTTCATCAATATTAAGCTATGAACCTTAGGTGTTAGATGAATTTGCTCATAAGAAACACAAAAAAGGCAAAGTGGAAAAGTTATCAAAAATCAAAGAGGGAGACAAGGTGATGATGAGTGTTTTGAAGGTGGCTAAAAAAATGAAGTTTTTGTGAAATGATTGTGATTATTTCTTTGCATTCATGCCCTCTTCTATTTATATAAAAAAAAATTAAATTTTAATAGATAATTTTTTTATTTAAAAATTAAAGGGATAAAGAGGGGGTGATGATACAGTGGTCCTGCAGAGCATGATTAAAAGAATACACGTGCAGCAATTTGTTTGATGGTGATTTTATTAAGCGTGATTTTGATATAATGGATCTTGAAAGGAAGAATGGACGGTCAGGATTT
Organism: Solanum aculeatissimum; assembly: GCA_038996855.1. Classification (NCBI taxonomy): domain Eukaryota; kingdom Viridiplantae; phylum Streptophyta; class Magnoliopsida; order Solanales; family Solanaceae; genus Solanum; species Solanum aculeatissimum. Next base: position 23,178 of record JBCEWC010001036.1, read on the forward strand.
GTTGATGAAGAATAGATCTCGATAGTTGTTCCTTTTTTTTTATTTTAGTATATTTGAACTGATCCAACTAAATCGGATTTGTGTCGTAAAAATCTCACACCAAGCAAGTGCGAGATAAGTGGAGATGTATTAGCAAAAAACAATATGAATTACGATCGATAAATTCTAAAATTAAGTAATATGACTCAATTCTTACGGATCTTATAATGATGAATTAATGCAAAATTATACAATAATTATGTAAATTATGAATTATCTAGCGATAGATTAACTAAATATTTTTTACATATAATTTTTCAATTTTGAAGGCTAAATAATTGCTAATGACGGGTTTTTTCGATTTTGAATTTATACTAAAAATATTTTTTATATATAATTTTTTTTTATGTACATGAAGTATGTGTTTTATTCAATGAAAGTGTCAAGAATATTCATGCAATACTTATTATAATAAAATAAATAGTTTATAATATCTTGGCCAACTATTATTGCAAATTAAATACATCAAATGACTACTTTATTATGATATGACATTGATTTTTAACGTTGTTAATGAATACTACAATCTTCTTCAAAGAGAATATATATTTATGAGTCTCACGACGAATTTAATTGACAGGTTTAATGACAAGAAAAAGAATTTCATTAGCTCGTTATTTCATAGAAAGGGTGAACGAAGAAATTCATAAAAATTATTCAAACATGCTCTAGAAGAAAGAAAGTTATGTTTTATAGCACCTGGGCAATGGACTCTCGACATACCAAATATTCAGGTATCAAATTTTAATTTATTTTATATTGTTTCATATCTGAATTTTCTAGTTAATACTAATTAAATTAGATTTATTATATAAGACAAAATTTAAACTTTTTAAAATTTTTTTTTTTTTGGGACGGTTCCAAACAAAGCATTATTATTTGGGGTGTTGTGGCTAATCAGATTGGTGGCCTAATCTCAAATGAACGGTCAGGATTAAAGTTGACCTTCTCTAATCTTGACACGTTGACTCTTTAATTACCAATCAAAAAATTAATTAATTTTATTCATCTACCTTTACATCACCATCTTTGTTTCCATGCATATATATAAAAAAAAAATTAAAAGATATAATAATTATTTATACAATAATTGTAAGGAATTTTTACATTCAACATAAATTAGCCACAAACAACTTCTATCACTAAATATTAAAAATCTTTGTCAATATTATCTAATGTCAAATCATCAAAAAAATTATATTAATTATGAGCTATTTAACGATGAATTTTGTTGCTACTTTTTTTTAAATAGTGACTATCAAGTCACTAAAAAGATACTATATGTAACAGAAGCTATGTTGCTCCAATTACTCTTCAAAAGTATCAGTGAATGCGTGTCAGATTCACCGCAAAATAGTATATTTTCAGAGAATCTGATACAAATGTAATATTGGAAATGAAGAGTCCGCGCAACTTAAAAGACAAGAAGTGAAACAATTACTTAAAAACATAAGTCAAGGAACTCATTATAATGTTTAAAATTATATAAGAATTTATACCTTGAAAATACATATAAATTAAATCTAGAAATAATTTTTTTTAAATACTATGGAAATTATCTTGAAATATTAAATTAAAAGTACTTAATTAGCTTCGTGCGGCATTTGTACTTTAAAATAGACTTTTAGGATGAATTAATTATTTTTTAAAAAAAAATAACTTCATCATTATTAATTAAGGATTACTAAGATTGTTGAGATTTTGGTTTATCTACTTAATATCAACTTAAAGAAAAATAATACTTTACATATTTCACAAAATTCTAATTAATTTTTTTTTTATAGTTCCAATTAAATATTCAATGGATATTTTAATCAAAATACCATTGAAAATATTTTTGACAAGTCAAATTTCAACAAATTCATGTTTTTTTAAGTGGTGATTTTAAATAATTTGCAATTTCAATTGATTTTGAATGGAAAAATAAAAAGGTTTATGAAAAGGAAAAGTAACTTAATTGGTCCATTTTTGGACATAATTTTGTTCCTTCACCTTTATACTTTTTGTTTGTTCCACATTTTTTTTAAATATATGCTAAACACACAAAGTTATAGCACAATCATTAGGATATTTTGATCCACATATTGAGTTTGTCCAATTTTATAATTTTTAAAGATAAAATTATTGTCATCTTGGACAAAAAAAGAAGAAGTTATTTGCTTATAAATATTTTTGAAAAATGATGATTCACCCTTCAGAGTGGCCCAATGGTTTGGGCGTGGGGTTTCCATGTTGGAGGTCTCAAGTTTGAAACCTCTTGTAACCGAAAGCAATGGGGTTGACTTCTAGGTCGAGCTCGTCGCACTGGGTTTGTCAAGTGCAGGTTACCTCTCCTATGTGGTTTGCGAGCTATTGCATAGGAGGGGGGAGGAGGAGGGGGGGAGGGGGTTTACCCTGCGTGCACCCAAAAGATGGCGGTTGTGGGTTCCTCTTGTCATAAAAAATGATGATTCAAATGAGATTTAATTTTTTGAATCCGAAAATGCTCGATTTCCTATTCGATTGTGTAGATATAGCTAACTTGCTTTTAAGGATATTATCCTCAACAACTCTATAAAAGTAATCTTATTTTTCCCATCGTGTCAAAATAAAAATCAAAGATATTGAACGATTGATCCAACTGAACAACTCAAAAGATAAATTGTCATGTGTTTATACACAATGAATTTTATATTTCATTTTGTAACACAAAAAGTATGTGGCCCAAGAAAAGAGAGACTAAATTAATTTCATATAATAATAAACAAAATTTGGTATATTTGCATATGATGTACCATAGAAAAATTCTTTAAAAATAAAGATAAATATTATAAAGTGGGAATGCAACCATTATAAGAGAATTATTATTAAATTAGTGAATAATTGTATTGAATCAAGTAATGATTAAACTAATGCATGCTAATAGTACTTAATTAAGAAAATAATTAGTTATTAAAGAATGATGTGTACTTAGAAAGGGTGACCACAAAAATAACATTGTTTATTGGATGTTAATTTTTTATTTAAAAAATAAATTTTTTTTAAATATAAGGTCAATGTAAATATGATAAAAGGTGTCACTTATAATATTAGAAACTCATAATACTTAAACCATCTAAAGATGACATAAATTGTGATTTAGTTGATAAAGATGACATATAAAATATGATTTAGAATTCACAAATTATTTATACATTACTCATTCTTAAGGAAATCTAAGCCTATTTTTTTGAAATCATTACAAATCATATCAGTTCATTTAAACTCAATTGAAGTTAATATCATAAAAATAGAGGTAAGTTTTTTTTTTCATAAGAGGAAAATAATATTAATAGGAATTTAGAAGAAAAAAAAAATGTAAATAACAGTTATAATAATTACCCCGAACGCAAGGAAGTTTCACCAACTTCATAAACTGAAGTCTTCTTCATAGCCAATTCACTTTTAAATTCTTTTACCTGAATTCGATTAAAAATTTTGAATATTTTTCGCAAATAAAAAAATTAAATATAACAATAAACTTAAAAAGATTAATTATTAATCACAATTATAATATTCAAAATACAATAATGTATTATAAAAATAGATTTAAGGCTACTTACTTTTTCACGCAATATTTTAGCTTCAATCTTAGCCTTTTTCTCCTTTCAAGAAAAAAAAGAGAAAAGAAATCTTAAATAGGTATTGACAGACCTAATATATCAAAAAATTGCCTAATCATTGATCACAACTAATAGCTCTACCCTTGTTGCTTCTTGTTTTAACCTGTAAAGGTATCATTGTTGTGCCTCTCTTGGCTTTAAGGTTGTTAGTGTGTTTAGGGGATAGATCACTAGCCTTACTGATATGCACAATATTATAATCCATCCCCTCACCATCATCTATTCCAGTTGTGTGATGCAACCTCTCCTCGCCATCCACTTCGTTCTCCTCTGACTTGTCCTCCACTGTATCTGTTGCCATAAGGCCCTCCCTGCTAACAACATTTTGGTCCTCAATTTGCTCCCTTACTTGGACCTCTACTTCTTTTGTAACTTCATTTGCATCTTTGTCATTATCCGTGGTCTGATCACCTGTGATGACTTTTGCAGTCCTTACCTTTGGCGACTCCATGGTGACACCCTTTTCTTTCCTAGGTGATAAATTCTTTCTTTGTTCCTTATTAAAAACATCTTCAACCCACAGTTTGGTCGATTGGTTGACCACCCTATCTTCTTTGTCCTGTTGTTTAGTGGTACTGATATCTCCCTCTTCAGCACCAAGTGTGTCCAACTTGTTCTGAGTTTGCACAGCTACCCATCTCTTTGGCCGTGTTTGTTTCCGCCCACCTATCTTTTTTCTTTGTTACACAAATCCCTCATCTTTTTTGTCATCTCCCAGCTATTGGTGGCAGTTTGTTGTTGTTTCTCCTCCTTTTGCTGCTTAGTAGGCCCTTTTGGCTTCGATTCCTTAAACAACTCCAGATGCTTCTCATAGCATTGGTCCTCATCGTGCCCTTGGATTATGCATGTCGTACATTACTTTGGGACGTAATCATATTTGATTCGTATCCATTTCTCCATAACATCTTCGTTTCCGTTCTTGACTCAAATCTTAATACATTTTGGGAACTCACCAAGTAGATTAACCTATACCTTAACTCTTGCGCAATTTGATCTAGTTTGATTTTTAGTTGCCAAATCAACCTGGGGCGGCTTCCCAACGGCAGCTACCAGAGAGAAAATTGCCTCCTCCCCAAAGAAATTCAGAGGAGGCGATGGGAAAGAGATCCACGCAACAACTGTTGAGGTTTTCTCCTCGGGGTTAAATAATGGATCCCATTGAGAGTACGCATATGATATTATCTATTCCTCTGCGTAATGTAAAAGGCAGACTTTGATAGAAGGTGCACATGGTCCTCAAGCAGTGTTGCCCGAATTAAAATGTGTCTATTACTTAGTAATCCAATTTTGCAATCATCTTTTAATTCACACTGCTTAGGAATTAATTTCCTGAGATCTTGAAATTCTGACCATTCATACGATAATTTTTCAATGATTGTATATTGTAGATTTTCGTTTATAATTATTTGCTAAACTTCAGATTGTTCCCATTGTACGATGGGTTCTCCATGCAAATATGTAATAGGCTTCAACGGGATAGGTTTTGATCTCACTGGAGATGATTTTAACAGACTTGCAAACGACACGGACAGGGTTCATAGGTTGACCAGCCCCATCGAGAGGCTGGCCAACGGCCGACGTGGCCATAGGGTGGTAGAGATGACTAATTATTGACGACGGCGCTCGTAGGGTTTAGAGAGAGTTTTAGGATAATCACTCAAAGAAAATGATTACTGCCACTTTAGCATCACATAAAATAGCCAATTCTTTTGCCTTTTGATTAACCCCTTCTTCTTCTTTGAGAAGGTTGCTTGTCTATTAGTCAAAGTTCTCAATTCTCTCCATCACAACTTTCCCTCTCCCCACTTTTCTTTCTTTTCCTTTCCTCTTAGTAAAAAGGATGGTTGGTGATGGGGAAGGAAAAGGAGTCATGTGTTTATATCGGAGTGTAGAATGTTTTAAGGATCGAAAAGTATTACTATATTGGAAAGGAAATGGAAAGCTCATTATTTTCTTTCCCAATGTAGTAACACTTTTCTTCCTTCGAACACTCTACTATTCGGTATAAACACAACTCCTTTTCAAGATATTAAGAAAAAAGGAAAAGAAAGAAAAATTAGGAAAGGATAAGTTATGATGAAGAGAATTCAGAACATGTCTGAAAGGATTAATAAAATTTAATCAACTCATTCATTTTTTATTTATTTTTATCAAATTTTAGACTTGTTTTATTTTTCTTTTTGATTGATTATTTATGTGTATATGTATAAAAGCTTTGGGTTTTTAATGTTGTTCTCATATGTCTGTGATAAAATTCTGTTAGTAGATAGATAGATTTTTAGGGTTTGAGACTCGAAAATGAAGAATTTTTTGATTGAGAACATTTCTTTCTTAAATAAACGTCCTTATATAGTTATTTGAATTTTTTTTAATTTGATATGTGTATAAATTTTGTTAGTCGATAGATAGATCCTTCGGAATCGAATCAAAAAACCCGTGAAAATGCAAAGTATACTTTCTTAAATAGATCTTACATCGTCATGCGATACAAGTCATAGTCATCAATTTATATTTATATTGAATCTTTTAAAACTACAAGAATTCTTTGTCGGAATAAAATTTGCACTCATCATTGACTTACAAAAATAATTAATTGATCACCTTTACGGTTAAAAATTTCTTTTCTCTATCTGTAATTCTACATTTAATTATTGTCTTCTAGATATTACTCCCTCCGTCCATCTTTACTTGACCCCTATACTATTTTAGGATGTCCAACAATACTTGTCCAGTTTGTGAAATCAAGAGATAATTTTACACTTAGTTCCTAATTTACCTTTGTCATTAATTATAGTTATTTCCCTATTACATTTTTCAATACATTGCATTAATTATATTCAAAGGGTGATTTGGTAAAATTACCCCTATCATTTACTACTTCTTAATCTCTGTGTCAAGTCAATAGGGGTCAAGTAAAGTTGGACGGAGGGAGTATAATTGTGATTTATAATTATTATTTTTTCCTATTTTTATTATTATATTTACTTTTTAATTTAATAAAATATTCAATTTTTTTCTTCAAATTTAGTTTGAGCAACTCCAACAGGAATTGGCTATGAGGGAATATTCAGTTGGTGAAGTTGACACTTCCTTGCGTTTAGGATAATTATTATTAAAAAATTTTTACTTCTAATTCTTATTAATAAAGAAAGAAAGAAAAAGTCAAAAAACTAAATTTAGAAACATTTGTAAATACATGCAGAATTTTTAAATATTTTTAGTTTAAACAAAATGATATGACCATTAATAATTTCATATAATTGATTTAACTTATTTGAGATTCGATAGGAATGGATAAGACTTTTGACACTAATTTAAAATATTTTTTTGTTGCGCCCCAATCTCTAAAGGGTGAGAGTGAGAAAGGAGGGGCCGGTGAGAAGCCTCAAGCTATGCCCCTCCGCGCTCACCTCAATCAACATCATTAAAAAAAATTGTTTTAATATTTTTGTTAATATTAACTTCATATGAGTTTAACATCGACTTTATTTGAGTTTTAATGAACTGATATAATTTGATTTAAGGCACGATTATATTTTTAAGGATATGAAAGATTGATTTAGATGATAAATCTTATAATTTTTTTTTTATATTTTTCAGGCTGTCTGTTGATACCAATTTGAAGCTGAGAATCCTAAAAGCTAAAATTGGTGTTGAAAATCCAATGCAAATAGAGTGATATTATATTTACTCTTTAGTCATGTCTTTATATTCTGTGTTGTTATTATTCGTCTTATATTTATTACTTGTATCGTATTTACATACTATCATTTATTTTTCATTATTAGTCGTTTTCCTTTTTTTTCTTTTTTTCCATATCTAGTATCTTCTGCTTATGGGACTTGATTTTTAAGACGATGGTTTTTCAGAAACAACCTCTCTATCTCTATGAGATAGTGGTAAGGTCTGCATACATTTTATTCTCTCCAAACCGTACTTGTGAGGTTCCACTGGGTATGTGATTGTTGAATAAACTCGACATGTTGCAAGAATTGATACCTTCTTTGATTTAATGAAGATAATTGAAATTTAAAATGGTTTTCTTGTTTTTAAAACCTAAATTTTAAATTTAGAAACATTTGTAAATACATGCAAAATTTTAAATATTTTTAGTTTAAACAAAATGATATGACCATTAATAATTTCATATAATTGATTTAACTTATTTGAGATTCGATGGAAAAAGATAAGATTTCTGACATTAATTTGGAATATTTTTTGTTGCGCCCCAATTTCTAAAGGGTGAGAGTGAGAAAGGAGGGGCAGGTGAGAACAAGCTATGCCCCTCTGCGCTCACCTCAATCGATATCATTAAAAAAAATGTTCTAATATTTTTGCTAATATTAACTTCATATGAGTTTAACATCGACTTCAATTGAATTTTAATGAACTGATATAATTTGATTTAAGGTATGATTATATTTTTAAGGATATGAAAGATTGATTTAGATAATAAGTCTTATAATTTTTTTTTATATATTTTTCAGGCTGTCTGTTGATGCCAATTTGAAGCTGAGAACCCTAAAAGCTAAAATTACTCTTTAGTCGTGTCTTCATATTTTGTGTTGTTATTATTCGCCTTATATTTGTTACTTGTATCGTATTTACATACTATCATTTGCTTTTCATTATTAGTCGTTTTCCATTTTTTTTTTCATAACTAGTATTTTCTGCTCATGGGGCTTGATTTTAGAGACGAGTGTTTTCCGGAAACAGCCTCTCTATATCTCGTAGAGATAGTGGTAAGGTTTGCGTACATTTTACCCTCCTCAGACCCCACTTGTGAGATTTCACTGGATATGTTGTTGTTATTGAATAAAGTCGACATGTTGCAAGAATTGATATCTTCTTTGATTTAATGAAGATAATTGAAATTTAAGTTGGTTTACTTGTTTTTAATTTTTTTTTTGTTATGTTTGAAATTATCGTTGTGATTGTACAATGGTTATTTGTTTTTTCGATCTCTACTTGATACTATATATTGTATTGAGATTTATAGTGATTAAGATTTGTGTTTCGTAAAACTTATTAAATAGAAAAACTCTATTAATATCATCTTCATAAATCAGGTTCACATATTCGAGGTCATTTGTTCGATATTAAAAATAAACAATTTTTTAGTATGATTATGTTGTTTCCTTAATAAGCTCACTTGAAGCAAATTTCGATAATATGATCAACAAATTTTGAATATCGAAAAAAAAGTTAAAATTGAAATGACAATTATTTATAGAAAATTTGATTTACATTAATTATTATTTGATTAGTGATAAAATTTCTTTAGGGGTGATTAATTGAAGATTAACATAATCTCTTTTTGAATTGTAATCAAACCATAAGTCAAAACATATATTAAATGTATATTATAAATAGACTAAAAAAATTATGTCATCAGATAATTCTTTTTAACTTTCACAATTATAATGTTTGACCCTAAAATTATCATATTTGTCTAAAACTTCACTCTATAGTCTATTTCTTCTAATTAACGACTATTAATTTGTGTTTGGAAGATAACTCTAAATACTTTTGGACCTTTTTTTCTTTAATTTGAAGTGATCGGTGAAAAAAAAATCGAATCGACTATTGCTCAGTGTAACTCAATCAATCTTTTTTTCTTCAGAAAATAATACTCGTATCGAAATAGATCATTACGTTATAACTTTATAATCTTTTGACTAGTCGTACCTTCTCTTATTCAACTCGAAAATAATTTTTAAAAAGAAAAAAAATACAAATCTATTCTAAAAAATGGAAAAGATGCTTTTTGACTTTTGATTGATGTAAAAAGCTAGTAAAAAAAAAAGGTTAATTTTAAAACAATGGTTGTGATCATGACACGTGGCAACAATCAACGGCTTAGATCAAAGACCCCACCAATTTGAATTCAAATTTGGAAGTAACGTTACGATTCCGGAGCCTTTAGGTTCGGATCCAAACCTAAAGCATATAGTAAAAAAAAATATTTTTTTTTTTATAACTTTCATACTTTTTTCCCTCAGCTCCAAAAAAAATTAACTTTTATCTCTTCATAAATTGTGAAATTTTTTTGTGGGGTTCATTTTATTTTTATTTTTACCATTCAGAGAGAGAGAGAAAGAGAGATTCTTGAAAGTATGTATAAATTGTTTCAGCTAAATAAACTGTTGATGAAGCTACTGTATACTCTAAAATTGTTTTGAAAAAAAAAATTATTTGGTAAAGATTCTTGGAGTTATGTGCATTTGGGGTTTAAAGATCTTTTGAAATCATACTATTCATTTGAGGTAAAAAAAATCTTGATTGACATAAAAGAAATTTTTTGAATAATGTTAAAGGTGTAATCTTTTTTTGAACTATGAATTGGGGTTTTAGGATTGATACATTTCTCTGTTGCAAATGAATATTATTGTTTGATACATTTCTTTGTGTAAAAATGTAGAGTTGTGTTGCATTTCATAAGGGGTTGTAGAGTTCAAGTTTTTTTTGAAGTGTTTCATTGTTTTGATTTTTTAAGAGATTCTTGGGATTATGTTTATTTGGGATTAAAGGGTTTACGGATTGATATATTTTTATAGGTAAAAATGCTTTCTTGAAATGTGTTAAGTTTACTATCAATTGAATAGGAAGGGGCTTGAATGATATGTTCTATTTTAACATTTTTTTTAAAATTTATATCTGAATGACAGAGTTAAAAAACTAGATTCTTAATGGAGAATCCAACAAGAGGAAGGGGACATGAATACAATTTGGCTTGGAGAAAGGCTGAGGAAGCAGGTATATATAGACATGAATACAATTTGGCTTGTTAATTGTTTGATTGAAGTAGTATAGTATGATAAAAAAAAAAAGGGATATGAAGTACTATTGATGTGGGGCTAAAATTTTGAGTTAATGAGGTATGGATTCTAGGAAATGCAGCTCATTTATACCTGTATTTAAGTGGACATTTAAACATAAATACAAAGTTTGAGCTAAAGCTACTGGATTCTGCCAAACCCATTGGCAAAAAGCTCTAGCTCCTCCCCCGATGTGGTGGCCAATTAGGAGGTGTTAGCTTTTGTTTTGTGTATTATTAACCCCTTGTCCTCTCTACCTTTGAGGTAGAGGTAAGGTCTACGTACATTCTACCCTCCCAGACTCCAGTTTGTGGGATTATACTGGGTATGTTGTTGTTGTTGTATTATTGTACCCTTTTGGATGAATATGATTCATGTGGGATTTTCATTGTGTTTGTAGCTTTGAGGCGATATCAAGCAACCCACTGGTTGGAATGTTTCGTCGGACCATTAGGTATATCAAGCCAGCCTTCTGAGAGAGAGTTTGTTTCTTGCTTGAGAAGTGGCTTGGTACTTTGCAATTTAATTAACAAAGTTCAAACAAGATCAGTTCCAAAGGTACATTACTCTCTAGTATGCAGAAAGGCGCTCTTTATGCGACATTCGCTATTCATTCATTGTTGTTTTTATGTTAATAGGTTGTGGAAAACCCCACACCTTCACATTCAATCATGTGGGATTCTCAGCCATTGCCAGCATATCAATATTTTGAGAACATTCGGAACTTTTTGGTAGCTGTGGAAGATTTAAAGCTACCAGCATTTGACGCGTCTATTTTTGAAAGGGTAAACAAGTTGAAATGGAGGAAGTAGCTAATTTGACTTGTTTTAAGTTTTATAATATATGGAGGCTGGAAAAAGATACTAACTTCTCAATTCATGCTGTGCGTTCTTAGGATAACATAGAGGCAGGTTCATCAACTAAGGTTGTGGATTGCATTTTGGAACTTAAAGCATACCATGAGTGGAAGCAAATGACTGGAGGTGTCGGATGTTACAAGCCTATAAGGTCTCCTCTCTTGACCCCTTCAAGGGGAAGGATTCAAGCACAAACACATGTGACAATTAATTCTGATAGTCGCAGGCGATTGGAAATGTCTGCTAGCTGTCCAAAACAACCACCGACAGAGGATGAAATCCAGAAACTTGAAGGTCTTTAGCTTCTTTACATTCTTTTACGTCTGCATGCAATTGAAAGAACACTCTCATGCTAAAGAAAGTACTGCATATTTAATAGTTGAAACAAAGTTGAAGTTGCAACTTCTGTCTAGAATATAATCAATATCGTAAGATTTAGTTTTGAGTTGCTGAGAGAACTAGTACTCTTAAGAGAGGACCTTGAATTAATTGTGCAATTACTTTTTTTTTGAGTTATTAATCTTAAAATGATTTATAACAATGAGCAAACTTGTGTTTTATTCTTATTTCACAGTTAGTTTCCAATTTCTGTTGACATGGAAAATTATGTTAATTCTGGTTTCTTAAACTGGATTTTTAGGCATAATTGTCAAGGCTCTAGCTGAAAGGATGGTCGACATGAAGGAAAACATGGGCAATAATTTCTTTGCTTCTTTTCGGAATGGGAATACGGTATGCATGTTCCTGACTGTTTTGTAGCTTTTCTTAGAGTCTATGATCACTGTTATATTTCAAGATCTGTTTCTCCAAAACAGGACCAAGTTGAATTGTTCAGTAGGATCTTCTCTAGCTTCTTCAAGGAACAACTTCAAAACAAGTCCCCTAAGGTAATTGGATCACTCTTGACATGAAAATTTGCCTTGTTTCCATTTCACCTGCTCTAAAAGAAAGTTTCAATTCCATGTCATCTCCATTCTCCATATGCAGCTAAGGAGAATATGTAGCTATTGGACAAGTCAGATGAAAAAGGACGTAATTTCGTTGATAGACTCATTCTTCTTGAAACATACTTTTAGTTAGAATGCATATTGCATAACATCTCTTCCATAGATATGCCATCTCTTCCAGTCTTTTGGTCTTCAGACACGGAAAGGAAGAAAAGAAAAAAAAACAGAAAATGGACCTGGTGATCTTGATGATATGTGTCTTTCTCAAAAAGAGATATTGATGATTTATTAGTTCGATTCGTCAACGAGGTTGTTCATTTGACTATTGCGTTCAAACATATGTTATTAACTCATGTATTAGCTTGAAACAGTAGCCTCCTAACTTCCATGAGAATCCCTCCTACATATTGGCTCGGCAGTATCTGCAACTTCATATTTTGAAAGTAACCAGTTGCATGGTGAAGCTTAGCTACAAAAGATGCATGCAACCTAGGTGGAATATTACTTGGAATAATTTTAAGTTGTTATTGTTATGCTGCTGAATTGATCAGTAAACTAAGGTTAGTGGTAAGGTCTATTCGGAAACAGACTCTAAACTGTACAAAGATAGGGGTTAAGTCTGCATACATCCTAGCCTCCCCAGACTCCACTCGTGGAATTACACCTTTTTTTTTTGGTTGTTGAAGCTATAATTTGTTCAGTAATGTCAAATCTGGATATTATTTCCCAACTGTCCTTTTTATATATGATTCATACAGCTTGTAATCCTCCACGTGCAGTTGAACTCAGATCCTTTAAAAGAGATAAGCTGCTCAGAAGATAACTCCACATGCTTACCCCTCCAAGATTTATCTAATATGAGAAACCGAAAGGTAAGCTTGGTCACCTTTTAAGCATTTTTCCACATTTGTGAACCTTGAAGCATTCAATTTGTCAATATTGCCATTATGAAAGCAGTTAAGAATCTGAATCTTTTGATGAGAAATATCTATTAGTCATTTGAACTATATGGAAAGGATTTTGTTGATTTTGCTATTCAAACTATCTACATGTTTTACTTTTCTTGATACAAGAATTTTGTCAAAGGAAACTATTTGGAAAGACCAAAAGTCAATCTGAATGTAGTGTTAGTATATACTGTTCGTCTAGAGAATCCACAATCTCCATTAATGCTAAGGCCAAATGAGTATGGCATTGCACACAGAACTTAAGTGAATATATCAAATAATGTCCATCATAGTAATCATGTTGACTGGTAAATTCTGGTTTCAGTGTTGCAGAGCTTGCATAAAGAAGGGCAAATGCAACCACTGGACTGTAGTTACGATTCAAGAAAAGGAACTTGTCGTAAGTCTTGTTTACTTACCTTCTGGCCTTTCTATTTGAAATTTGTCCTTGTATGTCATATTTGGGCAAGTATCAACGGGAAAAGAGTTGATCTGTTAACTGCACATAAAACATGTTGAGCATTTTGTCTCACTTAATGTGCGTTTAGTGTCTTCATCAAGGCTCTAAGTAATACTTTTCCTTGCTAATGAAAGTCTCCTAAAGCAAAACCCTAAACAATTGATATATGTATTTTTTCTCAATTTGTGCTTTTTTACATTAAAACCCACATGTTTGCGCCTGTTTCTTTTGATAACATTGACCCTAGTCCTAAAAAACTACTAACTTGACAGATAACCTGATTTCCTGTTGCCTCATTTGCTTTATCTCTTGCTATTTTAGTGTCATTTTGTTCTTGCAATGTTGCTTCTTCAACATTTCTTTTGAGCTGAGGGTCTATGAGAAGCAACCTCTCTGCCCCCATGAAGGTAGAGTAAGGTCTGTGTACATTCTACTTTACCCAGACCCCACTTGTGGGATTACACTAGATATGTTGTTGTTGTGATGATCTCTTGACAAGTAAAAAGGTTTTGGATGGTATAAGAGATGAAGAAAGCCTAGGCATCAATTGAAGGCCTTCCCCACAAGCGCTTTTTCCGTTACCATAGGCAGCTAGATATCTAAACAGAACAGTATAATCTACTGCAGTAGAGAATAGAGATGAATAAGTGCTGATGACGGTGAACCATAACATTATTGAATCTATTGAAGAGTGTAAGAGTATTAAGTACTAGTTTGGTTGTCTAAGTATTTTTTTTAATCAAGTAAATGGATTTCACTCATAAACATGGCCAAATTGGCCATATACAAGGGGTAAAACCAACAGGTAAGTAATCTGCAAAATATGATTCTGTACAAACTCTGGCCAATCATCTATACAAGGAACTTTCTATTTACACCAAAAATAAGGGAGCAGAGGCTACTCAACTGAGAGAAACTCGATTCTACACCTTCAAAGGTTCTCCTATTTCTCTCTCTCCAAGCTACCCACATTAAATCAAGTGGGACAATATTCCAAGCCCTTCGTCTTTTCCTCCTTCCTCTTCCACCTGAACATCAAATCTTTCACAGTTTTTGGTATTACCCATGAAGTGCTGATGAAGCACCTACTCTGATCCACCATAACCTCATGGTTTTCCTGCAATGAAGTAGAAGATGATCCACATTCTCGCCCACCTTCTTTCACACATAACACCAGCTGATGCATAGAACCTTCCATTTTCTAAGATTTTCTGCTGTCAAATCACCCCTCTAAATATGTGGATAGATGTTAAGATATTTCACTTCTGTTCCTGTTTTTGACTTTTAGTGACTGTAAATCATGAGTGGTCTGCAAGCAAATTAGTTGTAAAGCTTTGATTTGCACAAGACCCTTTCCAGTTCAATTACGTGTTTTTTGGGGCTAAATACTTTGTTGATTTGATATAGATCACTGTCTTTGATGACTAATACTTTAAGCTGACAGAATCTTAAGGTGCTGTTATCAAGTACAAAGAAAGAGTTTGAAAATCTGCAGTCTCAGCTACAATGTGATCTGAAGCAACTTGGTAGGCTTTTTCTGTAAACAAACCCTTTCTATTATCTATATTGACTATCATTTCTATAATTTGAAAGCGAAGTTGAAATTTGATTTATCCTGATTTCAGGAGACCAAGTACTGGATATGTCTAATGCTGCTCTTGGCTATCATAAGGTTATGAAAGAAAACAGAACCTTGCATAACATGGTTCAAGATCTTAAAGGTATTTCGATAAGGATTACATCGACAAACATAACAATGTGAAAGGCTTTGGGATCGGAGGCAATAGAAAGTCGGTTCCAAAATAATAAAAAAATCAAGCTAAATGACTTAATCTCTTTCTATCTCTCCCTTTCCACTGTTTTGCTATTGGAGGAAACAGAAAATGATAAATCACAGGGTCGAAACTGACGGAAAAAGGAAGTATATAAAAGAACATCAACTAAAAATTAAATGCTTACTCTACGCTCATTGAAGAACCTATTGGAGTCAAGTTTTGTTCCACAAAAGCTCTCTAATCCTGTTGCGTAATTTATTCTTCAGGGAATATTAGAGTTTACTGCAGAATAAGGCCTGCCTTCAATGCAGAAGCGACAACTGCCATAGATTTCATTGGAGAAGATGGTTCTTTGGTTGTAATTGATCCACTAAAATCCTGGAAAGAAGGGAGGAAAATTTTCCAGTTCAACCGTGTTTTCGGTCCAAGTGCCACTCAGGGTAAGGATACTGTCTGTTAGATTGTACAGCTGAAGATACATCTTCCATATTTTTATAAAGGTTTTATTGTAGTTACGTTTCCTTTTTTCCAGCATGCTTTGACATGCTCTCTATAGTATTATGACTTTTTTACTCTTGTTAACTCTTTTTTCTTGAGCCGAGGGTCATTGGGAAACAACCTCTCTACCTCTCAAGGTAGGGGTGGGGTGGGCAGTAAGGTCTGCATACGCTCTACCCTTCTAAGATCCTCTTGTGGAACTACACTGAACATGTTGTTGCTGTTGTTTTATCGTGTAAACTGCTTAATTTTGCAGAAGATGTATTTCGAGACACTAAACCGCTTGTACGATCAGTGATGGATGGTTACAATGTATGCATTTTTGCTTATGGTCAAACTGGATCTGGGAAAACATATACCATGGTAAGAGCTTTTATGATGAGGCATGCACAAAAAATAATTCCTTATATTTGCATGCTGAAGCTTCTTATCTAATATTTCTCCCTTGGCAGTCTGGCCCTGGAGGTGGATCAATAAAGGAATTCGGAATCAATCAATTGTCTCTTAATGATCTATTTGTACTATCTGATGAAAGGAAGGACGTCATGAGTTATAAGATCCACGTTCAAATGGTCGAGATATACAATGAACAAATTCATGATCTTCTCGCAGACGACCCTTTGCTAACTAAATATCCTTTCACTGAGTTATTCCGTAGTTTAGACCAGATTTCATGAGTTAATTTGAGATACTTAAAGGCGGAAAGTGAAATAACTGCACCCTTAACTGTTCATAAATTAGAGATTAGAAGCTGCATGAGTGGAAATGGTCTACCTCTGCCTGATGCTAGCATGCATCCAGTGAATTGTGCTACAGATGTTATAGAACTGATGAAACTTGGTGACTTGAACCGTGCTGTTGGCTGTACTGCTATGAACAACCGTAGTAGTCGTTCACACAGGTGAGGCAGAACAGTATATAAGTTCTCTACTCAATTTCCATTCAGCCCAACTTAACAGAGTTATTAACATTGTCAAGTGTACTTATGTTCACATAAAATGCCTACAGTGTGCTGACTGTACACGTGCATGGTGAGGATACATCTGGAAACATAATCCGCAGCTGCCTCCATTTGGTGGATCTTGCTGGTAGTGAACGAGTAGACAAGTCGGAAGTCACTGGAGACAGCCTCAAAGAGGCACAACATATTAATAAATCACTCTCTTGCTTGGGTGATGTGATCACAGCATTGGCACAGAAGAATTCCCATATCCCTTATAGAAACAGCAAACTCACCTTACTCTTGCAGAACTCTTTAGGTTTGTAAAATTAGTTCAAGATTTTTCTCCTCCAGATATAGCAACTTATTTGACTGGTCTAGACAATTATTTGGCCAAATAGAAAATTTGGATTTGAAGCATTTCGTAGGACTTTTTTCAACTCAAGTGACTTCTGCAGTTACAAGTATTTATAATTTACTAATGTTTTTTTTTAATGGTGTTTTTCAGGTGGACATGCGAAAACATTGATGTTTGCTCATGTCAGTCCGGAAGGGGATTCCTTTGGAGAAACAATTAGTACTTTGAAGTTTGCACAGAGGGTTTCGAGTGTGGAACTTGGTGCAGCTCATTTAAACAAAGAGAGTACCGAAGTTTTAGAGCTCAAGGCGGAGGTAAAATACAATCATTTTATGATATTATATGATTATATAAGTATTACAGTGTGGCTTAAATGTTGGTTACAAGACAATACTATACCTAGTGTAAATCACACAAGTGGGATTTGGGGAGGGTAGAGTGACTTAAATGTTAAATGTTGGTAACAAGATAGAGAAGTCTCTATTTTTGTGCTTCGGTTGTTGCATTATTGTGTTGTTGATACTGTTCTTTCTTCTGTATGTTGTGTACTGCACTCCATTTCGCTTTAGTTCATTGTTGTTACTGCATTCATTTTTGTAGTTGATTACAAGACAGAACAACAGAACAAAGAAAACTTTCTTGGGCTTATAATATTAGATAATGATTCATTACCTGCCAACTGCTGAAATGATTGTAGATTGAGACCCTAAAAAGGGCATTGGCTAACAAGGAAGCACTAACTCCTCAAATTAACAAAACAAAGGAAGCAGCAAGAACACCTTTCCAGAAGCCAAAAGCAATAGCTGAGAGATCCACTCCACGAGCTCGAAGACTAAGCATCGAGAATTGCACCACCACCGTGAGGACACAAAAGGCAAACCTTGATGATGAAAAGGGATCCAAAACTCCAGCAGTGAAAACTCGTTCGAGAAGATTAAGTTTAGAAGGGCCAAGATTAGCCAGCAAGAATCTTGAACATATTAAATTGTCAGAAGCCACTACCAAGCGCAACCAGCAAGAAGTTGTGTGCTTGCAGCAATCTACTGAGCTTCAGGAAGGTGATGATGTCACAAAATTGTATGATCAAGCCGGTAATGATACTTGCCTGAAGGCTCCTCAGAGGTCACCTTTTGCTTTTAGAAGCCAGGATGCTCCTCATAGTCCAGCTTCTGGTCTCAATTACCAGCAGTCTCCTCGGAGTCCAACTTTTTCTTTTAAAATCCAGCAGCCTCCTCGGAATCCAACTTCTGATTCTAAAACCCAGCAGGCTCCTTGGAGTCCAACTTCTGGTTTTAAAATACAGCAGCCTCCTCGGAGTCCAACTTCTAGTTTCAATGGCCAGCAGCAACCACCTCGAAGTCCAACTTCTGATTCCAACAGCCAGCAGCAGCCATCTCGAAGTCCATCTTCTGGTTTCAAAAGCCAGCAAGCTCCTCGGAGTCAGACTTCTGGTTTCAAAATCCAGCAGGCTCCTCGGAGTCCAACTTCTGGTGTCAAAATCCAGCAGGCTCCTCGGAGTCCAACTTCTACCTATAAAAGTCAGCAGCCTACTCAGAGTCCAACTTCTGGTTTCAAAAGCCAGCAGGCTCCTCGGATACCAACTTCTACCTATAAAAGCCAGCAGCCTCCTCGGAGTCCAACTTCAGGTTTCAAAAGCCAGCAGACACCTCGGAGTCCAACTTCTGATTTTAAGAGCTGCAATGCACCTAGGAGTTCACCAAGTACTGCCATTAAAATCCAGGGTGTGAAAACAACAGATAACAGAAAAAGGATTCCTTCTCTTCAACTACCCAAAACACCTGAGCCCCTGATAACCTCTAAAAATGAGAACAAGGCAGGAATGCAAAGTGAGCGTACAATTTCATCTGAATTTCAGACGCCTACTTTGATTAGCCGTCCTCATGGAAAAGGATCTCAAATACGAAGATCACTTCGCACTATTGGGAAGCTGATTAATGGTTCTGACAGAAAGTAAGTGATTCATTCCCTGATCACCTCAATTGGTCTTTTTGTATTCAATTAATCCCTATATATTAGATATGATATAGCTTTTTGGAAGCTATAGGTGAATTCAAGTAATCTAATGTAGAATTGTGTTTTATTTACTTGTGAAAACTTACAGGAACCAACAGAAAAAGACTGAAGCAGCCCCACTATCGCCTTTTAATTGCCAAAATGAGGAGATGTCATCAATGACATCTAATGCAAGGACACTGAGAAGACAATCCCTAACTAGCATTCCACCACCAATCATGTCGAGGAGATCTTCACTTGGAGGAGGGGGCTTGCCTGATTCTTGTAAGTAAAAGAGATAATGTGTCAAAATAAACTTGGAAGTATCACTTTTTTGGTGAGCTTTCTACCTAAACTATCATGTGTTCACTTTTCCTACCTGAAATATCACCATCTATTAGGGAACAACTAATGTTCACATAGGAAAAGTGAACATATGATAGTTCAGGTAGTAAACTCAGAAAAACCTGATACGTCAGTTGTGTTTTTCACCGTTAACTCTTAGTTGAATGAATGTTAAATTTCATCGCGTTCATTTTACAGGTACAAATGAAAGTAGAAATTGCAAAACTCCTGGAGCTTCAGCCAAATTAACAAAGAGGTGGCTATGAGGAACAAACCAAGTAGTTTTAACAGCAAGGAGCCAAGGGCGGCTCAACACTAAAGCCACTAAAGCAGTGGCTTGAGGCCCCAAATAACAAGGGCTAATGGAAATTGTGAGACGGATAGCACACTGTAGAATATTAAAAAATCACTTTCTAGTTTAATCTGTTTCAAAAAGAATGATTGTTTCTCTACGGTAACATTTTAATTTCAATTTTTCACTTGGTATATTAAGGCCACAAGATTAAGGGCATTTTGGTACATTTGACTTAACTTTAATTTATAATCATAATATAAAAAACGTCGTACCAAATCAAACTAGGTCATTCTTTTTTAAAGGAAGAAGTATTTATTGTTACTATTAATTAAAAAAATATTTCTCTGATCCATTTTAGTTGTCATGTTACTTTTCGAAAGTTAATAAAATTTATATAGTTTGATTCTAAAAATGAAAACTCTGACAAGTTGACAACTAAAATGTGATAGAGGGAGTAATAGTTTATTGGTTATCTCTTGCATATACTTTTTGTTTCTTAATTTGTCAAATTCACTTCAATTAAATAAACTATATTTAAATATTTCAATTCTTTGAGATATTTTATAAAACATTTTAAGCTCAAGCTAACTACATTATCAAATAATTAAATTTTAAAAATTGTTATCTTAACTTTGAATGTTTGCAATTAAAAATAATACAAAATATTATCTATATTACCTTAAAAGCAAGAACTCCAAAAATTTCAATGTTAAATTACTATAATACCCCTAACTAAAGAAACCCTAACTAAAAGCACATAGTGCTACAAACTCCTAGCGAAGAGTTGTCACTTCCATCTCTAGCATTCTGGACAGGCACCAAATTCATGTAATCCCATGCAACTTCTCACTTTTCTCTATTTAAAACAATCAACTTGCTCGCAATTCCTCATCAAACATCTACCTTTTGTCATTACATCTGCTCAACCAAACATACTACTTTAGTAAAGTAAGCTTGCAGATTTTTCACAGTGTTCCTTCTCTAGCAAAACACTGTTAAAGATTGGATTAAGGATTGTCAACATTAATCGCTAACACCTTTTTATGCCGCTCATGTTTATGTAATTATGTAATTATTATATCCATACCTTCTATAAGATCCACACCACTTTTTTTAGCATTTAGAAATCACAAGAATTGAAGATTTTCTTCAATTTTTCATGTATATTATTTTATTAATATATTGTAAATACTATTGTACGAATTTTTTTGATTTCTCATCTGTAATTACCTAACGAAAGATATCCATAGTCTCTATAGGATCCACATAATATTTTTTAGCAGGGTCATGAAGCAATAATTCAGGATTTTCTCAGTTTTTCATGTGTAATGCCTATGGATATTTTGTAAGTATGATCTTTTGAAAATTTTAACTCCCAATTTTGTAGGACCATCCATAATTACTTAGCAAATGATATTCATAGTTTCTATAGAATCCACACCACTTTCATTTAGCACTTAGGAGTCAAGGAACAAGAGTTCAAAAATTTTCTCAAATTTTTGTGTGTATTAACCTATAAATATTTTGTAAATATGATTGTTGACACCCAATTTTTATCTACCACGTCGTAAATTAATCATCGAGCTTCTTCGAATTTTAATAATTCAAAATAATTATTTTAAATAAAATAAAATAGATTTCAAAAGTTCTTTAAAAATAATATTACGTATATTACGTTTTACAAAAAAAAATTACTCCGGAGATTATTTTCTAAATTATTTTTAAAGTGAATTTATATGATATTTAATTTAGTTATTTATTTCGTTGATTTCAAGAAGCTCTTTAATTAATTTTTTATTAATTCGTCTTGTGACATTTAAATTCAATTCGGGTTTTGAATCGAGCGAATTTCCGGTCATATTCCCAATTTTTCAAATCCAATTTATTCAATTTTGGGTCAATTTAACCCACCATCTTTCCGTCCCCACATGTTTCCCACCCAAACCTATACTTTTTCCATCCACACCTTTTCATCATTACACCCATTTCTCTTTTTTCTTTTTTCAACAACTCACCAACCAAACTCACGTTTCCCCTCCTTCTTCAACATACAAATATACATACATACAACATACACCTTTACTCTCTTCCAAACCTCCTTCTTCTTCAAACCCACATTCACACAAATACACAACTTCAACATACATCTCCACACAGCCGCACCTCCCCCTCACCCACGTCGACCCCTCTCTCCCATCTTTCTCGTCTCTTTCTCATCCTCACACGCTCCC
>JBCEWC010001037.1:0-45317 GCA_038996855.1 Solanum aculeatissimum
CCACATACCTTAATTGCACCAACAAATCACAAGGTCAAACTTGGTCAAGGTTGTCTTCCCCAAATTCTTCAAGCTTTCTCCAATGGAGGCCAAGAGGGTTTTAGAATTTCCAAAGTGAGTGTAGGAGAGTTTAAATGGATGAATGAGGGTTTGGGGAATGATTTAGGGGTTTAGGAGACCTTAGGATACCAAAAGGAGGCTTAGGGAAATGTTAAATCACGAAATTACCATTAATAAAACTTAACTTTCCGAGACTAAGACGAGTCACACGGTTGCTACAGTAACCGTGTACTGGTCACACGGACCATCTCACCCTCCCATCAAATGACACTTAGCCAATTTTCCAACGCGAATTCTCGGAGGACTTTCTGGAACACTTGACGACCCCTTCTCACGGACCGTCTGGAGGTCAACGGACCGTCTGGAGGTCAACGGACCGTCTGGAGGTCAACGGACCGTGTCATGGTCCCGTGACCCCTGCCTTAGCCATCTAGGCTAGCCACATCCTGGCCTAGCCACTGTCCCACTTGACGGGACAGTCCCACGAACTGTCTAAGTGCTCACAGACTGTTTAGTGGTCCGTGGCTTAAGACTTGTCTCATAGGGTGGTTCCTGGGCACCCTTAGATCATTGGAACGCCCCAAGACACCCCTCACGGACTGTGACAAGTTTCACGGACCGTGGTCCTGTCCTTAGCCATTTTTCAGAGCCTATCTCTAATGTCTTCGAATTTCACGCAGTCCCATTCCTTTGGCCATAACTTTCTCATCTAAACTCCGAATCGAGTGAAACTAATTGTGTTGCGAAGATAACTCAAAGAGCGTCAATTTGATAGATAGTATACCACACGGTTCAACCCACATCAAAAGTTATGACAATTTGAAGTCCACCTCCTAAACGGCTCCTCTAGGCCACCAAAAGACCTATTTTGCGTTCGGCCACTTAAATTCAACCCGTGGCCACCAAAACTCAACCATGACCAGTAGTACATCATATAAGGCCAACCATAAGGAGTTTTTGAAAATTTTCAGGTTGTTACAAAGTCTATTTAATCAAGCACATTACTTTAGCTCCTTCTTTGTTAAACCCTTCATTGAGTCTTATCTTCCGCTTTACTTATCTTATTGAAAGGTGTTTCCTACCTTATATATTCTTATGATATTCTAAAATGGCTTAGTTGGGATCTTCAGGGTTTCGATCGTGGTGTCACACCTAGGGACTAGCGTGGATCATAACATTCTAACTTTATGCTCTTATGGAATTCAAGTCTAACTTAAAGTCACAAAGTGTTATCCATGAGATTGTCATACTTATATAATTCTAACCCATGAGGTTTATATTCTATACCTTCATAGGGACTTTAATTTAAAGAATACTACTCCTTATGACTCAAATATACTTACTTGCAACTCTTACCATGAGGTCACCAATAATCTACTGCCACCAACTACATCAAGATAAACACAATATTTGAGCCTATTATTCTAATCATTTTATGGATTCTTTGAAGTCAACATCACTTAGAAATTCTCATGTCTATCTTAGCATCCCTACATTCACAATTTCATTAACCTCTACTATGAAATACACCTAATACTCTCGCCTACGTATTATGATAAACAAAACCCCATCTTGTTCTTCCTCCATCTCTATAACCTTAAATGAAATAAGCATACCACAACTATCACTATAAGAAATATCGACTCACTTCCATCTACTATAACTTACTATTATCATCAACATCACTATCAAGACTGAAAAGAAACGATCACTAAAAGGTCTTAGAGAGAAGGATTATAAGCATGGTTCCTTATAGAATTTGATCAATGAACATACCTGACATAACATGATTAGTATAACATAGGGCTAGAAATTATTAGATTCATGGGATAAGATTAGAATTGTTGAATGAAGTTATCACTTCTCATCCTCAGAACTCAGCATGAATGTAGATTAATATGAAGTGCAAGGTTCTAGGTCATCGGCATACCATTCATACACCAGGCAGGAATAGGGTATTTTCTCAACTGAAGTATATGGAATATATGAGATGGGAAAGCATTGATGTCTCACCCTGGTTAACTCATCAGAACTTGAAGCTCAAAAACTACTTTGATTCATTACCTCATTATCATACCCTTGGCTCAAATGTCATAGTCCTAAGTTTGCAAATTGATACCTAACTGAAAGGAAATTAGACTTTATCTAAAAGGCTCGTCATTGTCTTTCACGAATCGTACAACGTTTCACAATCCATGAAAGTGTCCACAAAAATGGAGAAAATTTAGGTTCTGAAGGTAGACTTTTACAAAGGCCTATACGGTTCATGTATTAGTTCACGAGTCATGAAAATTTTTGAGTTCTAGGATTCTGATTCATGGATCTATAGACATCTTGTGAAAGTTTTCATAGCCCGTAAATGAGTTTGTGAAACTTTCTACCATTCTTTTAAGCTTTAATTCTAGTTTGCAAATTCCTTCGACCAAATTCTTAGGGGTAATAAAGAATGCTTACATTAGCCTACTCCACATTGACAGCTCAAATATTGTCTAGGCATACATAAAAAATCATAAACTTAATTAGAGCCTCATACAACTATATACTATCTCGGATATACATCATAAGCCTTTTTCTTAGCTAAGGACTATCCACAATTTACTATTGTCATCTAAGGTACACATGCATCACACTTCTTGCAAGTCAATATCTTAATTTCTCACATATGTTATGTAAAGCCTACTAGAGCAAATCTCCAAACTAATAGTGTCACTCTCAAAATACTATCACCCTTTTCACAATGCTTATCTAAAGTTTCAGCTTAGGGTCTAATACTAAATATGTAAACACCTATACTTGATTTTTTACCAACATAATGACGCATCAACATAAACTTCTTTCTTGGTTCAAGTGCACTAACTCATCTGACTTATAAATATTTCTGATGTTTACTACTCTTTAGTCAAAATAAAAGGGACTTGACTTATCACCTCATTACCTACCTAAAGATACATAACTCTAGTTACAAGCTTGCATCAACTACCATTCTCACTATTTGGTCTCTACTCTCCCACCTTTGTCTTTCTAGCTCTAGGATGACTCAATTTTACTTATGACTAGTTGATGTCGTCCAAACTACACCTCCAAATTAAGGATAAGCGATCGTCGTCAAAATATATATCTAACCAAGGTTAGGGTCGAACCCACAGGGAATTTGGTCTAGACCTGGAGTAATTACGAGCAATTTAGATGAATTAACCTACTTATCTTACAAAAAAGAGGGGTTTTGCAAATTAGTAAGTAAACTTAAACTGAAAGCAAGTGTGGTGAATTCAGTGAAAGAAGTAACTAAGGTAATGTGTTCCCCGTGAATTCCTAACTTAGTATAGCTAGAAAATCATAATCTTTTCCATTGTGTAGCATGTAGAAATATTAAGTTATGTTTACCAAACCCTTTGATCCAGGGGAGAGGTAAATTTCACTACGTGATTTGATTCATCCCTGCAATGTGACATTACTAACCCTTACCTTTTGTTCCAGTACAACCACTCCTTGATCCAGTTAGGTTGATTAGATGAGGGGCATCACAACGAATCTTGTTAATTATTCCCTTATCCCATTCATAACCACCTTGATCCCACAAGTAAGAATTAGGCGAGTTCTAACATTGTCCACCATTAAAAAGCATTCCAAACTAAAGGGTTAATTAATACATTCGTGCACACTTTTCAAAAATTATAAATTATCCGATTTTACCTTGTTAGTTCTTCATGGTTCCCACAACTCTAGTTGTGGATTTAACTATTCATGATCATTGTAGATGAGAGATTCATGTTATGGAATAGCATAATTAAACACTTACAATGATGAATTAAAGAACAAGGAATCCAAAATTCTCCATAAGAAATCACAATGTAATAATCTCAATGTAAAAAACATAAAATACGAGTTCTCAAGTCTTTCTACTCTTTCCTGGGCATTTCTTTCCTCTCTTCTCAAGAAAAAACTTAAAAAAACCTATTTATAATAAGTAAAATACAAATCCAAAATGGATAGGAAAATTAGATTCGGTGCCTTCTACGGACGAGGTGGCGGGCCATAGGTGAACTCAGGCCTGTACCTAGGCTTCGTACTCTGCACTTTCTAAAATCATTCTTCAACTTACAAAACCTTCCTATGGGTCGTCTTTTGTATTACAGCTCGTAAAGGTTTGCGTTTGCTAACTTTTCTAAAACTCTTCAAAACTTTGATCCTCCAGGCACGACCTTATCCATGACCCATATTTAGACATACGACTCATAAGTGGCCTCATCTGATATCACTTCAGTATTTTGCATATTTTTTTATTCTTGACTTACGAACTCGTATACGGCCTGTGAAGATTTCTATGGCTCATCTGACAACTTGTACTTGTCAATTCTTGAAAATTAGCCTTTTTCTAGATCTGACCTATGACACTCCTTACGACTCGTAGAATAAACCACGACCCATAGAGTGCTCCATAAATCACCAAAAATTTGAAATCTACAGACTTTTACCCAAAATTATCTCGAATCCTGTAATCTTATAAAATCAACATAAAACACATCAACCTCACTAACATCGCTTTGAGAACACAAAACATTTCAAGTTTTAAGTATCAAAAGTGATGTATTTTAGCAGTGCATCAACACACTCAACTTAAAATTATTGTTTGTCCTCGAGCGACGCACACAATCTACATAAACAATATAGCAACACACAGACCTCAATCTAAATAGAATACATCCTCTCTAAATCAATCACAAATACCCAAGTCTAACTCATCAGTGTATATCAGATAGTTGTCAAATAAACCAATGCTAATCAATATATATGATAGTGCAACTATGACAAGCAAAGTAACCATAAATAAGCCACAATCATTGAAATAGCCTAGAATCAATAGTGTAACTCAAGTGCCCTCACAAAAAGAAGTCTAATATCTCACTTATGAAAATATATTGAAATTTAATGTTTGTGACTAAGAAGATCATTCACACTCACAACAAATATTCGAACATTGTGCTCAATACCATATGTTTGCCCCTATACGCATGATCATGACCTTCGACTACTTGAATTGGGATCAACTATAGGACTTTCTTGGCTTATAACATAGGTTTAGGGGGCTCTGGTATGATATTTTTGGAACACAGTGACTAGTGGCCCTCCTTGACACTGTGTTGTTCTACATTTTTGCCCTACCAGCACTAATAGTTTCAACTCATTCTTCCCTTCTCCTTTTTCAAACCTTTTTGGGTGCCCTATTCAAATTTTTAAGCTCATTGTCTTTTATTTTTCACATTCTTTTTCTTTTTAGCTCATTATTTAGGCATCCATTCATTTTTCTTGCACCCAATACATATTTTTCCCCTTTCTTTATGCATCACTAGCTTCCATCCCCGTCTAGTGAGATTTTCCTCACACTAGCCACCCTCAACTTAAGCCTTTGACCTGAATTGAGGTGGAAAATATCCCACCTATGAACCAGGGCCACTTTTGGTAGCCACCTTCAACTTAGGCTTTTTTCCTGAGTCGAGGTACACAATATTCAAGGAAGGACCAGGTCAAAATTCAGGATTTCACATTCAAAAAGGCTTGGTTACTTAAGTGTTTACAAAGAAAGGGTATATGTAAAGCTCAAATATTAGGACCAAGTGATATATTAATCATTCAATTGGTTATTTAGGCTAAGTGGACTAATACAAACAACAACTTAAGATTCTTTCCTAACCAACTAACCTACAGTCTTAGTCAGAGTAACAGGGCGAGTTTTGAATTGAAATACAGTATAGAAATTTAGCAACAAAGCTCACACACACTTGGCAATGATTACACCATCGACATGGACTCTTGAATCATGTTTTTTTAATCATAATTAAACCTCACTTTATCAGAACAAGCACTATCAATCACTGATTTCACATGGTTAATATCAAAACTGCCTAACACAAAAAATTGATGGGTATTATTTTTCAACAAAACTAACATATGTCACAGACTTTAGTATAATATGCTACTAATATTACTTACACATCCTAAATATGTCGGTTCAACAGAAAATAAATGTCCATAGGGAAAGAACACAGATAAGAAAACCCCTTAGACTCAAAAATTGGGATAGTTATAGGCCATGGTTACTCAGACTTCGTCGAGGCCTATAACTATTGGAACCCCATTGAAAAAGTTTTGCATTATCCTCAATGTAACAAAACACAATTAAAGCAAAGCATAGGGGTCAAAAACAACATACCTGGACGCCTAAGCAGTAGTCTATGGTTGAGTCTCAACACCCTCAACCTCCTTAGTGGTCTCCTCGGTGTCGACAACATGTCCGGAAGGTCCAACACCCCTCATACTCTCAAGATCATGTGCCTCCCAATCTCTTTCATCTGCAATGGAGCCTAGTGTCGCAGCCTCGAACTTTTCCCTCTCTATCAACTTCGCCTCTCACCTCAAAGCATTTGGATCATCAACCTCTAGATGAGGCCTCTTTCCATAGGTACAGAGTGGTGTCTCCTTAGGAGCAAATAAGTCAACAATTGCCTCAGTAGTGTAAGATGGAAGAATAAAAAGTAGTGCTGATGTTGTTGCTCTTATCTCAGTATGGAGCTACTGGTTTTCCTCCTAAATGGCTATCAAATCAGTAGGTTGGGCTGAACCGAGGCTCTGCTCAACTTGCCTCTAAAAAACATCAATGTGGCTATGTAGTATACGCGTGCCTCAGCCTCTAAAATAGTTTGGCGAACCCAAGGCCTGGTCTACTATAGCAACTGAGTTAATTGGGACTCAGTGCAAGCCTGTCGCTGCTCCAGAGTTTAAATCAACATCGCAGATATGTATACCATGCCGACGGGGGAAGGTTGTATGGAAATGACCTTTGGTGCAGGAGTAGAAGTAGTAGTGGGCCTTGTCTCTTTCTTAGCCTCTATTTGTGGGGGAGCCCTCAAGCTCTAGAGCAGTAGTAGAAGAAGATGAAGGAGGCTCTGATATGTTGCCAAAATACAACACTTTTACTGCTTAAAACTTGGGATTTTATGTGTTAACAAGGCGATGCTAGTAGATTTGATGTGTGTTTCTATTTATTTTGCAGGATTTTAGTGTTAGCTTGAATTTGGGCTTGAAATACAGAAAAATTATAGTTTTTGGAGGTATACGAGACCCTCTATGGGTCGTGGGTCCTTCCATGAGTCATAGAGGAGGTTTCATTTGTTCTTCCAGTGCAGGGATAAAAATTGAGTTGCACTCTACGAGATAGAACCACCGGTCATGAACCAGCATACGAGTCGTAGAATATGATCGTGAAGCAAAGATCAAAGATGGAACAATTGTTGAAAATTGGTAGAGACGAGACCCTTCAAGGGTCATGGAATCCTCTATGGCCCGTGGAAAGGTTTCATGAAAAGCTCCTGTTGGATGTAACTACATTCAACGAGACTCCTTTTATGAGCCGTTAACTGCTACATGAGCTGTAAAAGATACCTATAAATGATGCCGACACAGTTATCATATTTCATTTTGGCTTCATATTTTAAGTATTATAAATAGTTTTTTAGGGTTTTTTAAGATATATACAGCAATAGAGAGGAAGAGAACGTGAGAGAACAACCTAGGATGAGAAAAATAGCTTGATTATGAATATCGTTTTTGTGATTTTACTATAATCTTTTGGTTCAAGTTTGCAATTATATTGAGAAGTTGGATTGGTGTTCATCTATTCCTGCGTGTAAGTATTTTAATTATGTCTTCTTCTTGCATAATTTATGAAAACACTCCAAGCATGTGTGGCTAAATCCACAACTAGGGTTGTGGGAACCATGACGAACTAACTAAGATAAAATTAGATAACTTGCAAATTCTTGGACGGTGTTAGAATGTATTAGTTAATCTCTTCGTTTTAATCAATTTTTAATGGTGACCAACATTAGAACTAGTCTAGTATCACTTGCCAAATCAAGGAAGTGAGTAATAGGAAAAGAGTTAATTAATAGGAGTTGATCGATTTCTCTCAATTAATCAATCTTACTAAAATAAGTAAGATTGTACTGGGATAGAGTAAGGGTTAGTAAAGTGACATCACAGAGATAGATCAAGTAATGTGATGAAATTCACCTATATGCTAGATCAAGGGTTTAGGAGAACATAGCATACTGTCTTGCACCTACATACCAGTAAAGAGTCGCAAGTATCCAAGAGCACTTAGTTAGGGAGTCATGGGGAACACATAGCCCTAATTCGCTTTTCTCTTGATTACAAACACGTGTATTTTAGTTTAGATTTTACTTTCACTTGCAAAACTCCCAATCTTTGTGTTTATTTTCCTATTTTCTGAGAGATAATAGGGTTAATCGATTTAATTTACAAGTTGTGCTAATCCAAAGTCTACCATATTCCTCAAGGGATTGATCCTAACCATTGTTAGATTAAATACTTAATAACGATCGCTTTAACCTCTGAGTAGATGTATGTCTGAGCGAAATTGAGCATTTTGGCATCATTGCCAGGGAATACGGCTAGGCTTGATTAGTTTGAAATAAGTTAACTCAAATCAACTCAATGTTATACATAATTGTTTTTCAAAACCAAACTCTGCAAGAATCCTTATACTCAATTCAACTCTATCTATGAAGTCTCTATTTGACTCATAAGAAGGCGCCAAGCCAAGTTCCTAGCTACCTCAAATAAGATTTCAAAGAAAAAAGCTTCTCCAAATGTAGCAAAGCCTTACCAACTATTGATGGATAGAAATCTTACTGATGGGTCTATGATTATGAGTACGTAAATCTGTATCATTTCATGATGCAACATTGAATGATGTCGATATGTGAAATGTATGATATGTAAAATGGTTGAATAAAATATGCTTAAGAATACTTAGCAATAAGAATGAAGCTCAACTTAACTCAATATGATATGCAAGTTTAAAAGTAAAATAATACTCATCGGCCATAAAAATAGATGCATCTCAATAAAATAGTGTATTTACTCATTAGGGAGTTTCTCTAACTGACAACCATCATTTATGAATGAGTGATGATACAATGAAGCAATATCATTGCTACATCTATCCCATACCTTGCCAGGGTAAGGGACATTCACTTTTCAATGGATTCACTATTTATACAAAGTCCTCTTTGGGACAAAAGAGGCATAACCTCTACCCTACACTGACTACAAAGTTTATGGAGTTTGAGTTATCTGTATTCTTACTCAAATTAGTTCTCAATACTATTCTCAAAATAATGTATAATGCTCATATGTATCAAGTGAGTAAATTACTCAAATAATCTCATCTAACCTCATTGGCCTTTCAACAAGTTTAATTTCATCTCAAATCATCATGTGTTTTTTAATTAAAAATAAACTTTCAAAAATCATTTATGTCTCGTCAAAACTCTTTCTCAAAACATAATTTAACTCAATATTCAAACTCATTTAGACTTAATGCTCACGCTCTTTCAAAGCTGAATAAAGTATGCAGACTCAGTTTAAAATCATACTTCATTTAATGCATGAAAACTATAAATCACAATTCAAAATAATGCATAGAAAAACCATGATCACCAACACAATTAGGATTTTGGAAATATAGCCACGAACAACAAATTCAATAATTTGAGAAATAGAAAAATGATAACCTCAATGCATAACTATATGTTGATAACATCAATGTATAACTATATGTAACTTATTAAAAGAAAAATTAACTCATTTGAAATTCAAGAAACTAGGGTTAAAGTCAATTCAACTCAATTAGGATTTAGATGTTAGGCACATGAACGAACTCAATCCAACGTTATAAATAGCCTTACAAACCTGGAAGATTGATATTATAATCGAAATTCGAAGAACACTAGCTTTCTTGGAGAAAACCTTTGATTTTGGAACCTTGATGCTTGTTCTTGAGAAAATAAACTCTTTTATATAGTTTTTAAAATGGAAGAACTTGGAAAAACCTTGGATGAAGGGCTTCTCTTTGATTCTTGAATTTTTAACTTGAAAGTTTTGAGGTTCTTGATGAAGAAAAAAAATCCTAGAATAGTTTTGAGAGATCTTCTTGAGGCTATATTATTTAGATTGATGATTATGAGAAGAAAACTAGTTAGTGAAATTATATATCCCTTCAAAACACTCAAAAATGACTTAGAATAAATTTAAAAGCTTTAGTAAAGATCAAAATAACCCTAAAATGCATCATAAAGTTGCTGAAAAAAGTGCAGGAACTCTTCATGGATAGCTTCACAGTCCCTGAAGATTTTCATGGCCCATAAAAGGGGTCATGAAAGTACACTGCCTGATAGAGTTTTACTAAAATGAGAATAATTTTTTACTTCGAACTCCAAATGAGACAAACTTGGTGGTGTTGGAAAGAGGATTCAGCGACCTTTAATTTGATAGGTTATGAGATACCTAACTCTTTATATTCTAGAAGATATAATAGTTTGAAGTTGATTCAAGTAAAATCTTATATCGGAACTTAATCGTTAAAGAAGCTTTCAACTCAACTTTGTGCTAAAGGGTTCTTGTAACCTTAATTCATCATCAAATCAATTATCACACTAAAGAATTAATCTTAATACATGTGCTCAATTAAGAATTATCCGGTACAATCATATACGCAGAGGAAGGATGACTTAGTCTTAATTTAAAATTTTTTGGGGTGTTACAGGAAGTTGTGTCTTTTCTTGTTTTACTCTATTTAGAAAATCTTGTACATGCCTAGACTAAATCTTGAGAGTTGGTTGTTTAGTTTTGATTACTTTGCTTATTGAAGTTATGGGCTTCGTAGATTTTTACATTAATATATGTGTGTGTGTGTGATTATTTAAAAGATTTTTAAATTGATTTTTCACATATTTTTTATTGGGTGGTAAGAATTCGATTATTTAGTTAAAAATAGAGTAGATGTCTGCACGATCTCTTAAATTAGATCATGAAAGTTATCTCACGATATGGCCAAATGTAGTATATTGAAATAGAAATACAATGTCAGCTTAATGACACTTTTTGGTACGAAGGATAAAGAAAAATAATCATGAGATAAATCTTTAAGACCCCTTAATTTTCTGTTTGGTTAAAACGTTTGAACTAACTTATCTAAGATTAATAATTAGTACTGGAATAAATTATCTCTATCTCTTTACTTTACATTTATGAAAGTTATTTTGTAAACAAACAACTTATTTTTAAACATCTTATAATGTGTTTTAGCTTTAATACAACCAACCAAACATTCACTAACAAATAAAGGAGTACTAATAACTAATCCCATGGTAGTCATCTTCAAACCATGGGAGACTAACCCCTTGTTTGGATGGTTATTACCCATTGTATTGTATTGTATTATATTGTTAATTTAAATACAATGTTTATTTTGATTGTTACTTAAATTCCACTGTATTGTATCGTTTACATCCATTGTTAGGTAACGATGATAAGACCCATTTTATGTAGTGACTGATTTGGTGTGGTTGCATCGTTACTTTGATAATATCTTCTCTTTTTTTATTTATTTATTAATTTAATAATTCTATTTTATCATTTACTCTATTTTTCATGATTTCTACCACATACCCTATAATTTTTTATAAATTTATCATCCAATGAATATATGATATTATGTAACAATGAAGAACAATACAATTTATCAAAATATTATATTTATTAAAGTAATACATACAATACATTACAGCTCAATACGCAGCAACCATCCAAACAAAGTTAAACATACTAATTTTTAATTTTTTTAAAATTTGTTTTTTGCGGTATTTTTTGGGTTGTTCAAGTGAGCAGCACGTGAGAGAAGCGTACAGAATCCTATATAAAGTCGTCCAGGAGCCAAAACCCTAGTAATAAACGTCTAAAACCCTCTTGGTCGAAATGGGGAAGGTGAAAGGGAAACATCGATTGGACAAGTACTATCATCTTGCCAAAGAACAAGGTTATCGTTCTAGGGCAGCATGGAAGCTTATCCAACTCGATTCCAAGTTCAATTTTCTACGTTCATCTCAATCAGTACTTGATCTTTGTGCAGCACCTGGTGGTTGGATGCAAGTCGCTGTTAAGCGTGTACCCGTTGGTAGTCTTGTTATCGGTGTTGATTTGGACCCTATTAGGCCAATTCGCGGTGCTATTTCTGTTCAACAGGATATCACCACACCTCAATGTCGTTCAACTATTAAGAAACTTATGGCTGAAAATGGGTGTAGAGCTTTTGATTTGGTTCTTCATGATGGATCCCCTAATGTCGGTGGTGCTTGGGCTAAAGAAGCTACTAGTCAGAATTCATTGGTTATTGATTCCGTAAAGCTTGCTACTGAATTGTTGGCTCCAAAAGGGACTTTTATTACAAAGGTACTTGTTCAAATATTCAATCTTTTTTATTATGTTAAGCTTGTTGAAGTTATTATGAATGTTGCTGAATCGGACAAAGTGTAGAAGTCCTTTACATCATCTTACTATGAGCTCGGAGGTTTTGTCATATCAGATTCTGGATCTACGTTGATGAGTTCCTTAATATGTAGTTCGTTGTTATTTGTGCCTATATGAATCATGTGGAGTAATGCCAGAACGTTCTAGTAGTATATGACTTGCAATTTTGAATTTAGATAAACCTTATGCTGTCTTGTTGAAATCTAACTATCTTTAGTACTGCCATTTGGTTAGAACACAATCAGAAAATTTTGAAATTTTATTTTGGCTGACTAAATTATTATATTTCCTTTATACGGTGTACCCTGTCCGGCAGCTATGCTATTTTACTCTATTTTCTATTCTTTGAGTATTTTTGCGGTAGCTTTTCTGAAGTGCATCCCTTTTAAGTTGATCCTCATAAAGGAATGAGCACTACATCTCAACTATCTAAACACTATTACTGATGAAGTATTGCTGATACACTAGCACTGCCAGTTGTAGAGAGATGAGAAGTTGTCATCTTCCTGTTCAAGACATATGTTGTTTAGTAATCTTTTTCTTGATATATATATTTTTTTCATTGTTTTCACGAGTGTATACTTTTGAATGTTTGAGAGCATCTCTGGAGCCAGTGGTGTATTTGGCTGAATTCTGGGGGTTTTATCTTTGCCTTTACTATCTTCCATGTCCGACTGATTATTTATTGTGCCATATTCTCATATGTTGGTGATACTCTTGGTACGCACATGTAGTTGTCCAAAATGAAGCCCTTAGCCTCTTTTAACAATGTTGCATCTGGATCTAGTATCAGATCTATTGGTATTTACACTTTAAAGAAAGCTCAAATTACATTTTTAGGTTCATTCCTTTTTCTGCTGGAGGCGATGATCAATATTTATATTTGTGTATTCGAGCATAATTGTGATAAAAATACTTTTTTCTCATGCTCATACAAGCAGAGCTGTCCAGTAGACTGATATGGTCTCCACTTTTAGATTTTCAGATCTCAAGATTATAATGCAGTTCTTTACTGTCTAAGACAGGTAATTTTCCACATCTATACCCAGTTTTATTTTCAAGTATAAAAGATCAAATGATTCCTCACTTTTGAGTTTCATCTGCAGCTTTTTGAGAAAGTTGAGGTGGACAAACCTCTGGCTAGTCGTTCAGCATCTGCTGAAATTTATATTATAGGTTTTAAATATAAAGCTCCTTCAAAGATTGATCCACGACTTCTAGATGTAAAGCACCTCTTTCAAGGAGGTAAAGAACCCCCCAAGGTACAGGAAGAACTTTAGAGTTATGGTCCATCACATACTTTCTCCTTTGCCCCTCCCACTTTTATCCCATTTGCATGCTAGGTCCGTGCGTTTCCTTTTCCTCAACTTATGGACACTCCTACAATCTAATTGAGCTTCTTGTGTGTACTTTCAGGTGATTGATGTACTCGGGGCGACGAAGCAGAAGAGACACCGTGATGGGTATATCCTATTTTGCAATGTATTTATTCATTTGAATAATTGTTTCAAGTCCATGAGAAGGACATGACATTCCATTGACTATAATCAAATGATATGAACATGTTATTTGTGCATAGATTTTTGTGACACTGAACTTTGTAAACTGAACCAGTCTGCTTTTAACACTTCCCAGAATCTGTCCTTGTAGAGGAACTGATGCAGGGAAGCTGATGATGTGTGTCCTTTTTGACTAGTAAACAATTCACTAGATGTAGTATCTTATGGGGATGCTTGACCTGCTTCTCATACTAGCTTGGATTACGAGAAGAAGATGAATTCGTCTTTGTTGGCCAAATCATGATATAGGTGTCATTCATTTGAACAGATGCAGTGACATGTATATATATGCATACAAGGGGAAAGGCACTTTGCTAAAAATAAGTTGCTTTTTTTCCTTTTCTTTTGGTTTCCTCACATGGGAGTGTAGAATTGTCAAATGATGAAGGGAAGAAGAGAGAGTGTGTGGTGACAGAGAGAGAGAGGTGTGTGTGTGGGGGGGGGGGGCGACTCTGGCCTTTGGCCATCGAGGGATTTCAGTTTCTGGGCCCTCAGCAGTTTGTTCTTTATTCTTCCTAAAACTTGGGCTGCTTCGCTTCACTTCATGGTCTCCCAGGACGGTGGAGTATGACTGATTTTATTCCACCAAAAATGAAAGGATGTTTGTTTATCTGTCTGATGCTGAAGATTTCACTCTCCAGCTCTTTCTTTGCATGTATTAAGTGAGAATTCTGGACTGAGTTGATATTGAAGCTCTCAGGTTGCTTAGTCTGCCTCACTAATAAATTCCAGCCTCAACTTCTACTAATCTGTTTTAGAGCCTATAATTGTTGGGGCAACATGTGAAACCTCTTAGCTCCTGTTTGTCCATAGATTTTGTAGATGAAACTTGAAAATTTGAGTTTTTGAAGTTGTTTTTGGAATTTGAAGTTTTGTGAGTGGAAGTCCCAAAAGCCCAAAATTTTGAAGTTTACAGATTTGAAGCTTCAAATCTAATCAAATTTCATGGACAAACAGCTATTTAAAGATAAATTTTCAAAATCTACTCCCAAAATCTATGGCCAAATGCTAGCTTAGTATACTGGGACTCGTCTTCATGATCATCCATCATTAATTGATGATGTCATTCCATTATTTTTACCTTGAAATTTGAAATTTTAACCAATTGCCAGCTTTCAAATGATTGATGTTAACTTTGATTTAGTGTAATGGGTTAGTCATTCTTATAGCTAAGTTTGGGTGAAGATTCGAGTTAACTGATTTCCTTCTTTCTATTTTCAGATGCATGAATTATCCTATCACACCTTTTACATCTGTATAAAATGAACCTTGCAGGTATGAAGATGGAGCCACGGTCCTAAGGAAGGTTTGCTCAGTTGCAAATTTTGTATGGTCTGATAACCCTGTTCAGGTCCTTGGTTCATTTACTTCGATGAGCTTTGATGATCCTGCATGTTTGGCCATTAGAGATCATACTCTTACAACAGAGGAGGTATATTGCATGCGGTCTATTGTAGCCTCCTGTTGCTAGAATGCTGTAGGTGTTTGCTATCATTAGCCTTACCCTTCAATTCTTGTGTCAGGTTAAATCTCTATGTGATGATTTGCGTATTCTTGCAAAGCAAGACTTCAAGTATCTCCTAAAGTACGACACAGAAACCTTTTTAACACCTTTCCGTTGGGATGCTCAAAGTTCTTTATTGAATTTAATTACATTATTCTCTATTCTCATTCTTTTATGTTCCTCTTATGATTTTTTTAATGTAAACCTTGTTTTGTTAGGTGGCGTATGCAGATAAGAAAAGCTTTATCTCCTGATAAAATGAGGACCCCAACAGTTGTTGAAAGTGAGAGCAAAGAAGGTGAAGGTGAAGATGAAGATGAAAGAGTTCTCAATGAGATAGAGGAGAAATCCAATATTTTGGAGAAAAAGCAGAAGAAACAGAAGAAGCTTCAAGCAAAAAGACGAGCCAAGGTTTATGCATATGCTCCGTCAAGTTTTTCAATTTCTGTTTTGGTTTGCTGTTGTTTACACATAGTTATGAATGTGTTCCATAAAATATCATGTGGGGAATGATATTTTCTGTTGAGCTCAGAAGAAACAATGGATAAACAAGTATCCCAAATTGTGAAATTTTGTGCTTTACCTTTATGAAAACAAGTGCACTTCCATGCATTCCAAGTTTTCAACGTTTGGAAAAAAATTTATGGTGGCTCCTCTCCCATCTTCTGAACCCCCGCTTAAACATCTTCTCTACATGGTATCTTAGCTATAGACAGAATTTATCGAACTAGAGCCTGGGAAAAGTTGCAGTTCAGAGCCAGGTTGAATATTTATTTGATTGCCTGTTGGTCAATGACTAAAACTCACACCTGGGCATTCTGAAAAAAATTGAACTTGCTACTAATTATTATTTGGTTGAAGTCTTGACAATTGTACGGTTTCTTGATTTTTTTTTATATAAATGAGAAATCCTCGAGTTCAGCGGCTCTCGGTTTGAAACTCGTGGATGATGGGTTCGTCCCTCCACACTTCTCCACTTAAACACCAAGCTTCTGTGCGGTAAGATTCCAACCTGTGACGCGGTGGTCTATAGTACATGCTTGTGTTTGGTGGGCTATTTGAGAGAAAGAAACCTCACGTGTCATGAGAATATTACTCACACTATTCAGAAGGTTAAAGAAAATTGCAAGAGCATGTTGTATTTTTGGTGTAAAGAAGATGGTTTAGAAGAAATAGAACAGTTGGTGGATTTCCTAGGATCTATGTAATTATGGAAATAGCTTGTAACTTTTTGGAGGTAGCCAGGCAAGCATACCCTTAATGCAGAAGAATACAACTTTACCTTTATTAAAAAATAAGAAGATTCCAACCTGTGACAAGCACCTAATTCACACTTGTTGTGCTCTAACCACTAAACCAAAGTCTGGGAGTGTTTTCCTGAATTGATATGTATGTTCTAACAATTTCTGTTTCTTTCCTAAAATCATGAAGTAGTCACATGGGATCTATTTCGTTGATTGTTTTCCCTTTTTATTCTTCTGATTGCAGGAGAAAGCACGGAAGGCACTTGGGATACAGGTAGATGCAACAGAGGATGGTTATGGTGATCAGGATTTGTTCTCTCTATCTTCCATCAAGGTATTTTCACACTTTAATTTCCTTGTTATATCATTTGCACTAGTGGACTGGATGCTGCTTTTACAGAGAAATTGTTTTTTCCTTAAAGTTAATCTGCGCCCTTTGGGAATCATTGTGGAATGCTATAGAACGGTTGAAGGGTAGTTTCTTTTTGGGTGCATCGAGTGGGATGTTATTCTGAAAGCAGATTATTTGAGGAGATATGGTTATTTTTGCTGATGTTAGAAGACACAAGGAGGATGTAGACCCACATTTTCCCAGTTTC
Organism: Solanum aculeatissimum; assembly: GCA_038996855.1. Taxonomy (NCBI): domain Eukaryota; kingdom Viridiplantae; phylum Streptophyta; class Magnoliopsida; order Solanales; family Solanaceae; genus Solanum; species Solanum aculeatissimum. Next base: position 17,357 of record JBCEWC010001037.1, read on the forward strand.
TGCTGGTTTTCTTCAATAAATCTTACGTTTTCTAAAGAAGTGCTGAAAGTTGGTAGACATATTGTAGGCTAGGCAAAGGAGGTTATGAAATATGCCTCCGTTTTGTATTTTTGGTTAATATGGTGGGAAGAAATTTTGAAGGGATTGAGTTCTATGCAAGTTGAGAGTTAATAGTTTTTTATGTTTGTTTATGGCATAATATTCATCTTATGCTAGACCTTAGGCTACTCAATAAATGCATGCACATTTGTAATTATAAATCTGCCTTGGTGTAGCACATTTAACTCTTTTTGGCTAGTTCCTGAAAAAAAAGAAGCACAACTAATAATGAGAAGTAAAATGCATTTTTTTGAATTACAATGTTGTAAACAACCACAAAATAACCCTTTGCTGGAACTAGTAAAGGAAGAGTATACATACCTTTTTGTTATCTTTCTATATTCTAAGAATATAGATGGGGAGAAAAGAGGAAAGGGTGATTTTGACTGTTTTCTTCTCATAGTCTTTTTTGAGGTAAGGGTAACTTTGAATTCACAAAAACTTGATCATCCTAGGGATGATGATGAATTGGAAACTTACATCCCACAGGGTGGTGGGCACACCCTTACAAAGATATACAAAATTACAAATTTCTTATAAAATTAACTATCTCTATGCTTTCCCCTACGAAATCTTGCTTACGCCGAAAAAAAAATAGAAGACTTAAGCATTTCATTTTTATTTTTTGAAAACTATCTTTTTGTCCTTCAGAACACCTAGCATTCCTTTCTTTTTCTAGAGTCCATGATATACATGCTAGGATAGTCTTCCACCCGTCTTCACTTTTCCCTCTATTGCCGATTCTTGTCCACAGCTCTTAAGGAGCTCCATGGTTGTCTTTGGCATCACCTAGCTTACCTTAGTATACACAAAAGCATGTTCCACAATTCTGAAGCTGTTTTACCGTGAATGAACAAATGATTATTTACTTCTACTTTCTGCTCACACATAAAGCATCTTGAGCATAACTGCATCCCCCTTTTGTGTATTGCCCTCATGGTAAGGCAAGCTTTTCTTATGACCAACCGGCATGAATATGCTACTTAAAATGGGCTTCTTGTCTTCCACACTAGCTTCCAAGGCCGCTTGTTAGTCACTGGCTGATTAACATTCATCCTCTGGTAGCAAGATTTAACTGTGAACATTTCTTTGCTATGTAGCTTCCAAATTGGTTTGTCCATTCTTTGAGATATGTCTGGTGGGATGTTTAGCACCTCTACTAGCCTAATTTCCCAGTCATTCAGAGCTCTTCTGAACACTAAATTCCATCCTTGTTGGCTCCATACATGAGCAACAATAGTAGATCTTTGTAAGCTCAGGGTGTAGAGGTTTCCAGATTTCATTCCAGAAATTTGTTTTCAGGCCATTACCTACTAATACAGATATTGTTATTGAACGGTGGCCACAACCTTCTAATGGTCTTCACACACTGCATCCAAACGACCCCATCACCATCACCACCTCAGAAGTCCATTGGCTAAACAAGCCATATTTCCCTGCTATGAATCTTCTCCGTAGTCCATAGGGCTCTATCTTCAGTACAAAATCTCCACAGCCATTTCTGTAGAAAGCAATTATTCTGGATGCTAAAATTTCTCATGCCTAGGCCACCTGCTCAAAGTGAGTATCTCCCATTTCACCAGGTTGTAGCCTCTGTTTTCTTTTTTCCCTTGCCAAATGAAGGATTTTCTCATTCTGATTCTCTTCTCAGTGCTCTTAGGTTTTGGAAATAGACTCATCATGTAGGTAGGTAGCCAATCTAAAACTGAGTTGATTAGAGTCAACCTAAGCTGCAGTGATAAGTACTGGCTTTTCCATCTTGAGAGTCTTTTCTTGCATCTCTCCATGACCTCACTCCATACTTCCATCTCCTTGTTTTTGGCCCCGAGAGGCAAACCCAAGTGCTTTGTAGGCAGAGAGGCTAGCTAACATCCCAGATTCTCAGCTAGACTTTGTAAATTGTCTACTTAATTAACTTAGAAGAGGAAACTTTTTGACCAGTTAACATGAAGCCCTGAAATGCGTTCAAATATTGTAAGGATTGCTCTTAAGTGTCTGTTTTGTGCCAGTTCTGCTTCACAAAAAACCAGTGCATTCTGTATAGAAAACTAGAAAAGATGTGTGATTTTGAGATCATCAGCTCTCCCTATCAGAGCACTAAATCCTTTTACCCAACTATTTACTTTTGTTGTTCTGAACATGTGGTTCAGACCCTCCATAGTCAGTAGGAACGAAAAGGTGACATAGAATCTCCTTGTCTAAGACCTCTATGGGATTGAAAAAATCCTTGAGGCTTTCCATATATAATGAGTGAGAATCTTGCATTTGAGATGCAAAACTTTATCCAGCAAATCCATTTCTCTCCAAAGCCCATATCTTTTAGAACTTTTAGCAAGAAATTCCAATTAACATGATCATAAGCCTTTCCAATATCTAGCTTGCATAGGATGCCTGGTTTCTTCTGTTTTACCCTAGAGTTAACCATTTCATTAGCCAACGGAGCAACATCCATGAATTGTCTTCCTTTCAAGAATGCTATCTGATGTCCATCTACCAGCTTCCCTATAACTATTTTCAATCTTTCAGTGATCAGCTCATAAATGATCTTGTTACACCCCTCCAATTAAGCTGATTGGTCTGAAATCCTTTAATTTCACTGCTCCAGATCTCTTTGGGATCAAAGTTATAAAAGTAGTGTTAAAAGATTTCTCAAAGAAGCTCCTCTGGTGGAAATTGAGGATAGTATGCATTAGATCTTCCTTAGGAGTATCCCAACACTCTTGGAGGACATGGTAAAACCATCAGGACCTGGAGCTTTGCCACCATCAGACTGCTTAATGGTCTGTAGTATTTCTTCTTCTGTGAAAGCCCTTTGCAACCACTCATTTTCTTCAGCTGAGATTGTTGGGCATCCTCTACATTCAAAGTATGGTCTCCATGATTCAGGTTCTGTGTAGAGCTTGGAGTAAAATTCAATCATGACTTAATTTCTTTAGAATCCTTGGTTTCCTCACCTCCCACCGATAGCCTGTCAATTGTGTGTTATCTCCTCTGGGCTGTAGCTACTCTTTGAAAAAAATATAGTATTATTGTCTCCTTGTTTGAGCCACAAAGCTCTGGATTTCTGCCTCCAGCTAGTTCTTCTTGATTTGCTAATACTTCCAGTTCCACGAGTATTGCTGCTCTTATTAACACCTCATCTTCAGATAGTTCTCTTTCTTCTTGGATTCTATCCAACTCAGACAATTCTTCTAGTAGGCTATTTTTCCTTCTGGTTCTTCATTGAAGGTTTGTTTGCTCCATTCTTTCAACTTTTGTTTCAGCATCTTAAGTTTGTTGCTGGGCACCCTTCTACCACAAAGCCGCTCCACCACCCCTGCACCATCTCTTTGAAACCATCCACTTTGAGCCACCAGTTTTCAAATTTAAAATAGGATGGCCTATGCTCCCAGTTCCCACATTCTAAAAGTACTGGTCTGTGACCAGAAACTGTTCTGGGAAGAAGGATGCTTTGTTTGATACTTTTGAAAACTCCTCCCACTCCATGGAGTACAGGAATCTGTCTAGTCTTGCAGCACTTTGGCGACTGGATCCTCTGAACCAAGTGTATTTCCCCCCAAACAGTTGTGGATCATGTAATTTCAAGTCTTCAATCCACTTGGAGAAGTCAGTCATGATATTGGTGACTCTAGTGCACCCTCTTCTTTCTTCCCTGCGTCTGACTGTGTCAAAGTTCCCACTAGTGATCCAGGGCCTTCACATAGTTCCTTCATTGCTGCTATTTCCTCCTAATACTATAATTTCTCACTTCTGCTATGTGGGCCATATACTCTAGTAAAGAACCATGAGAAAGAGTTCTGTATAAATTCAAATTGAGTAATTCCCCTCCTCCACCTTTGTGCCTGCCCACGTTCTACTATCCCACACGATTAGGATTCCTCCCTTGCTTCCATCTGCTTCTATGTAGCCGCATCTCATCCATCTACATGCCCATAACTGTGTAGCAATCTCCTCTATTCCTTTATTTAACTTCATCTCCTGAAGGCATACCCATGTCCATATTCCATTTCTGCAAACATGTCTTAACAATATGAATTCTGGAGATGCTGTTGAGACCCTTACTTTCCATGAGAGAAGTTTTAGATTCATTTAAATGCTAAACTGAGCACCCTCCCCTGTTTCTGATCCCATCCACCTCTTTGTTTAGGCTAGGTTGAAGATTCTTAAGTTCATTTTTTCGTATCCCTCTGCTCTTTGGAGTAGTTGTGGTTATTTCTTGCCCTTTGGTGTCTAGCATTGATTTCCTCTGATCAATTCTCATGAGCAGTGCTAGTGTTTCCTTCTCAAACCCCTTGAAGGCTACCCCATAAGTATTCTCAGTTTCAGTTTCAGTTTCAGTCGTTTCCGATTCAGCCAAATTCTGTATGGCCACTGGTTCTGCATCTAGTATCTGCTGAATCTGTAAGTCGTCTCCCTTGTTTCTGGTGGAGTCTGGTCCATAAACATGTTCTCGACATGTTCTCCTTCTCAGTTCTGCTCATATCGTTATTTATACTGGATTCTACCCTTAACTGGCGCGGGAGAATTTTCCTCTAGTGTTACTTTTGATGCGCTGTTCTCCCTTGCATTTAACTCTGGAGAAAACTCACAGGCTCTGACGGCTTCTAAGAACTGTGAAGTCAGTTCTTTTACGTTTTTAAGTCCACTAAGTGAATCCTCATGTCCCTCACGTGACTTTCCTTTTAAATAAGTGGAGATAGATTCACTTCAGAATGGTCAAGGCCCAATGAGTCTTTGGGGCTCAATTTTTCTCTTTCAACAGATTGGGTCTGTGCCTTATTAGTTAAAAAGATAAACTTTTGGGGCCCACTAGTGTCAGTAATTGCACATGACCTACGGTTTGACTCAACCCTACCTCTGTCCTTGTACTATATCTGTAGCCTCATCAGACCTTTTACCCATTGGATCATCCCCAAATATCTGTTGGTTACAGGATCTAGGTGGTTCATCTTCTCCAGCCTCCACCTTTGCTGAAGTTCTGACCCAGATTTGCGTCGTGAAGACTAGTCCACCATTTTTGATCCTTATCTCCCTCGGAATGTTACTACCATTGCCACTTATCCTGAGTCTTGCCCATTTCAGATGGCTGCGGAAACTTGTTTCCTTCTCTGTTTCGACCCATCCCCTGCAGTGGTCATCTATTGATTGGAAGACCTTCACAGTCCACAGATGGAGTGGAAGCCCCACTATCTTGATCCAGGTTGTGTCAGGCCCATTCTTCTTATCAATAGTTCCAGTTTAGGGATTCCACCATTATAGCTTTATTGGAGTTTTCAACCAGTGCCAATCCTCCTCCATGACCTATTCTGCAGTCATTCTTGAATTAAATTCAAACAGAAACAATCCATTCCCCATCCTTTTCTGTTTCGATCCATCCCCTGCAGTGGTCACCTATTGATTTGAAGACTTTCACAGTCCACAGATGGAGTGGAAGCCCCACTATCTTGATCCAGGTTGTGTCAGACCCATTCTTCTTCTCAATAGTTCCACTTTAGGGATTCCACCATTGTAGCTTTATTGGAGTTTTCAACCAGTGTCAATCCCCCTCCATGCTGTTCTGCAGTTATTCTTGAATTAAATTCAAACAGAAACAATCCATTCCCCATCTCATAAATATTTAGGCCGTGTGCTTGTTTCCAGCGACTAGAAGCCCACCTTCTGACTTCAGAGTGGACCACCAAACTTCTCTTCAAAACTTCACTTTGAGTTATTAAGGAGTCTTTAATGCTGATTACTCCATTTTTTACTGTAACGTCCCCCTTCGAGTCTTTCCTATCTTTGTTTGCCCATTTAAAGTTTCTAACCATCTCTGCATTAGGAATATTACTATCAGTTATTTTTCATCCTGCGTCTGTTAATGAATCTTGCCAGCTTCTTTGCTATATCCAACCATCCAGGGTTGAAAGTCATTTATGGAATAATGAAAACTGATTTTCTTTTTTCCCTTGAATTTATAAGGCTGATGTATCTTCCAAACTTATTATAGTTACGCGCACAGAAGATCTCCGACAAAGCTTCTGCCTTCTTCCATCTATGAACTACATTTCCTTGCATTTTAGATGCTTCTCTGAGGATGTGGACTATCCATTCCATGATCTCTTGCGGAGGATGTCCTTGTAATGACATTTCTGCTTCTTTCGGTCCACTCATACCAAATCCCTGTCATCCCTGAGATCTTTTTGACGTCAAATGACTTAAAGCCCACTGCGAAATATGTGATATTCTCCATCGTCTGAAGCTTGTAAAGAAAGAAAGACAAAGCTGGTAGGTTTCCGGTGGCCAGAAGGACCGCGCCAGAGGGAGAAAGAGAGAATCTGGTTGAGTGTTTTTTCAAAAAAAAAAAAAACAACCTCGGGATTTGTTCCTGGGAGCATCTTTAAGGAGTTTTAACAGAAAATGGTTTCTTCTCATAGTTGTCAAGTTGCTTTAAAACTTGGCTCTAACTTTAGGTTCTTCAGAGTTGTATCTCCATAACCACTTCGTCAACATGCACTTGCTATAAGTAGCTAGTTTTCTAATGGACAGGCTTCCCTGATTTTTGGTTTAATTACTTTACTATACCAGATGATATTGGTGACTTTGACTGTTTCCTTCTAATAATTGTCAAGTTGCTTTAGAATCTTTTTGCAGGCGGAAGTTAAATTGATATTTAGAATCGTAACATTTTTTATATAGTATGGCATTTCACGGATATGAATGTTATGATTGACTTCGTATGTTTATAATATACCCTAAGGAATAATCCATGATGTAATTAGCTTAGACAAGTAAATAGAAAGGTGTGGTGGATGGTGTTGGGAGGCATATGGTTTGTAGGAACAGCAGCAGGGGAGATGTGCTTTTGAGCTTTTGTGACGTGGTTGGGAATTTCAAGGATAGAGTGAATAGGGAAAGTTATAGCCATCCTTTCCCAATTTGTATTTTTCACTCGTTTTTTTTTTAAATTATTGAACCAAAAATACAAGGAATGTTCTGGAATGCACGCCATTTCAATTGTCACATTTGTTCCATAAGCAATATAGATATGTCTCGTAACTTGTGGATATTCAGAAGCCTATGGCATCCGCCAAGTAAAAAGGAGTATCTGGTTGACCATCCTACAGTTGGCGAAATCTCAGAGCATTCTGAGGAAATGAGAATGTATTGTGCAGAGACGAGAGAAGCAGAAATGAAAATTGTGATGAAGTTGATACTTCCAGGACAACTGTTGGAGAGTAATTTCTTGGAGTGACTTTGGACCATACTTAACATGGCAGCCCTGAACAGCAAGCAGGGAATAGAGAGGAATGGCACTTGAAGAGTATTACTCTGGACCATGGTAGATTGTAAGAGGCAGCAAACAGGACAAAGTGTGAACTCACTGCTAGATGGGTTTATCATATAATTTACAACAACATACCCAATGAGGTTATCATATAATATAATAAGAAAAAAAATGAAGACACATCTTTTCAATAAGGTGGAAGCATCAATCCTGGATAAAATGCAAGGTAAGAGTGATATCTTTATTGGCTTCTCAAAATGGGGCCACTTTTAAAAGCGTTTTACTTAGCAAGAGTTAAAGGTTATCTTTCCCTTTTCCCTTCTTTCTTTTAAACCCTATTGAGAATAATCAGTAAATAGTACTGAGACCAAAGGGTTGACATGCTATTTTGTAGAATCCTTTCCATTGTTAGATACGTGATATGCGGATTTGTTTCCCCATTAATCTTGAAAATGCTTCTTTTCACCCAATTTAATTCATTTTTACTGTTGTGTGAAGAGTCTGCTACAGCATTTGTTAATAATATGCTTCACATCCATTTGAAAAAACATTTCAGGGCAATAAAGATCTTGTAGCTGTTGATAACAGTGAATACGACAAAGAAACTACTGAGGTAAGTGATGAAAGTGATGAGGAGGCCCAGGAGCATTCATCCAGTGATCTGGATTCTGAAGATGAACGCAGAAGGTATTATGGCCAGCTTTCTGAGGATCTGCTTCTAAAATTGATTGTTGCCTGTATATTTATTAAACTACAAGTTATCTTTTCCCGTTCATTTTCAGACATGATGATAATATAGAGGCATTATTTGACGAGGCTTATGAACGGTATTTGGGTAGAGTGGAAGGTAAATCAAAACAGAGAAAGCGATCCAAACAAGCACACTTGAAGGATGATCAACTCCTGCAGGTGAGCGAGGTTTAAGTTGCACTACAAAATTCTTACCTGTACATCATCTCCTCAGTTCTTTTCGTGTTTACTTTTGCTATGGGACTGAGTTTCCTGTTTCCTTCAACAAGTACTTGTATATAATTCAATTGGGGTCATTCTTTTAATACTTGTTTGATGATGCTCTGCTGGATTTAATGGGAGCTAATTTGTTTGAGCTTTTTTCTAATTTTGCAAAGATTTAAATCCTGCTTTCCTGGATCTAAATTGATCTGTGAAAGACTCCAGATCTGGATTGTGTTTGCCCCAGGGAGTACCAGGCACAACTTAATCACCTTCCTTTATACTTATATTTATTTGTTATTATTTAATTTATTTCTTGTAATTAAACAATTTATTACATGTAATATAGTGGCATGCAAATTTCAATAAATATTAACCGAGATTGTAAATTTGGTGAATTAGACTTTACTAAATCCTAGTTAAGATCCATTTTTTACCAAAACAAAAGTCTAATTCAGATTGATTAAACTAAATCCTGATTGGCCTTAGAATAGGATTCATAGAAGGCTTGTTGAAATTGGACTCATGAGCTGTTAAATAATGTTGAGTTGGCATGGTGACATGGCTGCTGATGTGTTTTTTTGTTTCTAGAAGATAGAATTCTGTTTTAGTTTTTCAGTTTTGAATTTCCTAGTCTTTATGTATGTAGCTGTTGGAAGACTTGATTTCTAGTTATTAGGAAGTTCTGTTTTCTGAGTTATTGCATTAGTTACTGCAAATTTGTTAGGATTTCTTCTATTTAAACAACTCTTTTTCAGCTTTTAGTAAAATAGGTCTCTTTTCTTTTTCCTTTGTTGTATGATTTTCCTATGTAAACATCTAAAAATTGGTATTAGAGCCCTTAGTTCTTAAGGGACTTGTGAGTTTTCTTTTCTTAGTGTTTATCTAAATCTGTGGCTGCAAACACCATTCAAATAATGGAGAAAGCAGGTTCTTTTACAGCTATGGCTCCGCCAGTTTTTGATGGAGAAAATTACCAAGCTTGGGCAGTGAAAATGCAGGCTTATTTGGAGGCATACGATTTGTGAGAGGTTGTTGAAGAAGACTATGAAGTGCTTCCTCTGTCGGGGAATCCAACCATGGCTCAAATTAAAACTCACAAGGAAAGGAAGATAACTAAGTCCAAAGCTAAATCTTGTCTCTTTGGTGCAGTTTCTGCCACCATTTTCAGTAGAGTAATACATGTAAATCAACCAAAGAAATTTGGGATTTCCTCGGGAAGGAGTACGAGGGAGATGAAAGAATCAGAGGAATGGAAGTGCTGAACTTGATCAGAGAATTCGAGATGCAGCGAATGAAGGAATCTGAAACCATTAAGGATTATTCTGACAGGTTGCTTCTGATTGCAAATAAGACAAGGATACTTGGAACTGAACTTAATGACAATAGAGTAGTTCAAAAGATACTTGTAACCTTATCCGAGAGATATGAGGTAGCTATTGCTTCATTGGAAAACATTAAAGATCTATCAATGCTTAGCTTGACAGAGTCATTGAGTGCTCTGCAGGCACAAGAACGAAGGATGATAAGGCAAGAGGGATCCATCGATGGAGCCCTGCAAGCCAAGTTGATGCTTGGTTTAGGTGTTGCCAGGGGAAATAAAGGAAAAGGAAAGAAAGGAAACTGTGAAGCTACTTCTGCAAGAAATAATGTTACTGCCACCAGTAACAACAAAGAAGACAAATATCCTTGTCGACATCGTGGGAGGAGAAATCATCCATACTTCAAGTGTTGGAGAAAACCTGATATGAAATGTCGAAAATGCCAAAAACTTGGTCATGACGACATTATTTGCAAAGAGAAGGGTTTACAACAGCAAACTGAAGCTCAAATTGCAGACCAAGAACAAGAAGAACAATTGTTTGTGGCTACATGTTATGCAAGCAAGAGTTCAAGTGAAAGCTGACTTATTGATAGTGGTTGTATGAACCGGCATGACCAGTGATGAAAAGCTTTTTAGGGGCTTGATAGATCAATTTAATCAAGAGTCAGAATTGAAACTGGAGAATACCTTCCAATGACAGGAAAGGGGACTGTAGCAATTGAGAGTTATAAAGGTACAAAACTTATTTTTGAAGTTTTATTTTGTTCCTGAACTTGATCAGAATTTATTAAGTGTTAGACAATTGCTAGAAAATGAATTAAATTATTATTTGAAGACAAGACGTGTCTAATCAGTGATCCTAGTGGTCAAGAAATGTTCAAAATCAAAATGCAGGGAAAAAGTTTTTCCTTGAATTTGTTGGACGAGGAACATATAGCTTTTCAAAGTCAGTTCATAGTTACGGAAATTTGGCACAAAAGGTTGGGGTATTTTCATCACAAAGCTTTGTTGTTAATGCAAAGGAGCAAAATGGTAAATGGTTTACCAAGTTTAGAGGAGCGTATCTCAAGTTGTAAGGCTTGTTTGCTTGGCAAGCAGACTAGATTTCCATTTAAAAGTTCCACATGGAGAGCTACAAAGAAGTTGCAACTCATTCATACCGATCTCTATGGTCCACAAAGAACTCTGTAGCCTAATGGCAGTTGGTATTATATTATCTTCATTGAATGATCTAACAAGAATGTGTTGGATATATTTTATGAAGTTTAAGTTCGAAGTTGCTGGAATTTTCATGAAGTTCAAAGCTTGGATCAAAGTGGCTGTAAGATTTAGGTCGTTAGATCAGATAATGGAACTGAATATACATTCGATAGGTTTAATTCTTTCTGTGAAGAAGTTGGAATAGAGCACCAGCTCACTATCCCTTACTCTCCACAACAAAATGGAGTTAGTGAGAGAAAGAACAAAACAATTATGGAGACGTCAGGATGCTTGTTGCACGAGAAAGATCTACTGAAAAAGTTTTGGGCAGAAGCAGCAAACACAATTGTTTTCTTGCTGAATAGACTGCCTACGCAGGCAGTAGAAGGGAAGACTCCATTCGATGCATGGTATGGTTTCAAACCTGATTTTAAAGACCTCGAGATATTTGGATGTCTATGTTTCTCTTATGTTCCACAGGTTAAGAGAGACAAGTTAGATAAGAAGGAAGATTTGGGAATCTTTATTGGCTATAGCTTATTGTCTAAAGCTTACAAGATCTTTCAACCTCAATCGGGTAAGATTATAGTAAGTAGAGACGTTCAATTCCTCGAAGATGAGCAATGGGATTGGAATGAGTAGTCTCTAGTTTCGAACGGCAATTCAAGGTTTGATTATAATGAATTGGTGGATGGTCAACCTGTTAGGGGAACAAGGTCACTCTCTGATATTTATCAAAGATGCAGTGTTGCTATTTTTGAACCTGCGGGATACCAGGAAGCAAAGACGAATCATAAATGAAAGATGCAATGAAGGAGGAACTGTCCATGATAGAAAAGAACCAAACTTGAGAGCTAGTGGAATGATCGCAAGACAGAAAAGTGATTGGATTTTAAATGGATTTTTTGAACAAACTGCAATCTAGATGGCTCGGTAAACAAGCACAAAGCTAGATTGGTGGTGAAAGGCTACACACAAGTTTGGGGAGTAGATTTTTCTAATACCTTTACCCCAGTAGCGAGATTGGATACAATGTGAATGCTTTTGTCTATAGCGGCACAAAAGAGTTGGAAGATTTTCCAAATGAACGCCAAGTCTGCTTTTTTGAATGGTCTACTACAGGAAGAAATATATGTTGAGCAACCAGAAGGATTTAGTGTACCAGGGCATGAAAATATGGTTTATCTGTTAAAGAAAGCTTTATACGGGTTAAAGGAAGCTCCTAAAGCTTGCTATAGCCGAATGGATAGCCATTTGCTGGACTTAGGCTTCGAAAGAAGCTCAAGTGAATCGATTCTTTATGTCAAGAAAGTGGGCACTAACATTACTATTATTTCTTTGTATGATGATTTACTTGTGATAGGAAATAATATAGCATTGATTGAAGAATTCAAGGAGGAAATGATGAAAGTCTTTGAGATGACTGATCTTGGAGAGATGACTTACTTTCTGGGAATGGAGATTAAGCAAACTCAGAATGATGTGTGTTTGTTTGTCAAAAGAAATACATGAAAGAGATTCTAAAAAGATTTGCAATGGAAGAATGCAAGAGTATTAGCACACCTATGAATCAAAGGGAGAAGCTAATGAAGGATATGGTGTTGAACGAGTACAGGAAGGAAGTTATAGAAGTTTGATAGGATGCTTGATGTATCTTACAACAAGAAGGCCTGATATATTGTATGTTGTAAGTGTACTATCCCGTTTTTTGAATTCGCCAAGTGAATTGCATGTGAAAGCTGCAAAAAGAGTGCTCAGATATGTCAAAGGCACAATGGATTATGGAGTCAAATTTAGCAAGTGTCATAATTTCAAACTTCAAGCATTTTCTGACAGTGATTGGGGTGGTTCTGCTAATGATATGAAAAGTACTTCAAGCTACTGTTTATTTTTGGCGCTGGATGTTTTTCTTGGTGTTCGAAAAAACAAGAGATTGTTGCTCAATCAACTGCAGAGGCAGAATTCATTATTGCTACCGTTGCGGTAAATCAAGATTTATTGATAAGGAAAATTTGTTGCGATGTTGGTTTGGTTATGAAGGAAAGAACTGAGATATTTGTGGATAACTAAGTTGCCATTGCTATTTCTCACAATCTAATATTTCATAGAAAGACTAAGCACTTCAATGTGAAGCTATAATTTCTTAGAGAAGTGCAAAAGGATGGTCTAGTGAATTTGGTATATTGCAAAACGGAAGACCAGCTGGCTGATATTTTACAAAAGCTCTTCCAGCCAGCAAATTTTAGTTCTTGAGAAAGAAGCTTGGAGTTTGCAACTCTTGATGCAAGGAGGAGTGTTGAAATCTGCCTCATGAGCTGTTAATTAATGTTGAGTTGGCATGGTGACATGACTATTGATGTGTTTTTTTGTTTCTAGAAGATAGGATTTTGTTTTAGTTTTTCAATTTTTAATTTCCTAGTCTTTAGGCATGTAGCTGTTGGAAGACTTAATTCCTAGTTATTAGGAAGTTCTGTTTTTTTGAGTTACTGCAGATTTGTTAGGATATCTTCTATTTAGAGCCTGCTTGACTTAGCTTAAAAAGTTCTTTTTAGCTTAAAAAAGTGTTTGACAAATTTTAAAGTAACTTGAAAAAAGTTAAAAATTGCTTAAAATTAAGTTAAAAGTTAAAAGCTCCCTCCCCCATCTTTTTATTTTACTGCTTATAAGTTGTTTTACTTTGACCAACAAAATTACTTTATTACCATAAACATTTTTTTATATTACCCTCCATTAGCACACTTTATTATCCATCGTTGCTCTCTTTCAACGCAAATATATATATATATTATTATTTTTTTCTTTCACCATTCTTTTTATAAATAATTTATCATAGCAGAAAAATATTAATATGATAGACAAAAACTATTACTCATAAATAAAATTAAGACATTTTTAAAATTTTCATGTGTTCTATCTAAATTATATATTTTAAAAATTAAAAAATAAATTGTGTATATAAAATTTACATAAATAATAAGTTTATATTAATATTGAATTAAAATATAAAATTATTTTACTTTATTTTATTTTTTAGACAAAAAAGTCTTAAAGTAATCAGTTTTTACAATGTTAACAGCTTGAAGGGTATTTTAGATATTTTTAATTAAAAAAGTGCTTAACAACACTTATGTGCCAAACACATCAACAATTTTTTTTCCGCTACAACACTTTTATCCAAACACATAATTGCTTATTTTTCAAATAAATTTCAGCACTTTAAAAAGTGCTTCCAAAATTTTTTTCAGCTAAGCCAAATACTCTTAAACAACTCTTTTTCAGCTTTAATAAAATAGATCTCTGATCTTCTTCCTTTGTTGTATGTTTTTCCTCTGTAAACATCTACAAGGCTCGATTCAAATTTTTATTTTCATCTTAAACCTTCCAAGTACCTTTCCTAAATCATCTAAAAAAATGTGAACAAAATGATTTGTTTATTCACATGGTTTCTTCAAGTTACTCAGAGGTTTATCTTCTTTTCTTTGCATTAATGGTAGTGCTGCTTTTTCTTTTCCAGGATGGCAATGATGATAGCACGATGATTCATTCTGCTCAAGACTCTGAGAGTGACATGGAAGATAATGAAGTCAACCCTCTTGTTGTACCCCTTGAGGATGCACCACGTCAGGAGGAGATTGTGACGAAGTGGTTTACTCAAGATGTTTTTGGTGAAGCAGAAGAGCAAGATGTCTTGGACAAGTATGACAGTGAAGATGAAATGCAAATAGATGGTGGAGCTAAGAAGATCCCAAAATCTAAGGAACTGATAAATGACAAACAGCAGGGAGAAATTAAGGATCTGACAAGGAAAACGAAAAGTGGTTTACAGGTCTTAGATTTTAAGACAGCTGATGATTTTGAGATTGTTCCTGCTCCTGCTACTGATTCAAGTGACTCATCATCTGATGAATCTGATGACGATATTGACACCAAGGCTGAAATATTGGCTACAGCAAAGATGATTCTGAGGAAAAGGCCTAGGGAAGAAATGATTGATGATGCTTACAACAGATATATGTTTCATGATGAGGGGTTGCCGAAGTGGTTCATTGACGAGGAAAAGAGAAATTACCAGCCAGTGAAACCTGTGACAAAAGAGGAGATTGCTGCAATGAGAGCTCAATTTAAAGCAATTGATGCTCGGCCTGCAAAGAAGGTAGCAGAAGCCAAAGCTCGTAAGAAACGGGCAGCTCATAGAAAGCTAGAGAAGTTCCGAAAGAAAGCTAACTCAATATCA
Source organism: Solanum aculeatissimum (assembly GCA_038996855.1). NCBI lineage: Eukaryota > Viridiplantae > Streptophyta > Magnoliopsida > Solanales > Solanaceae > Solanum > Solanum aculeatissimum. Next base: position 32,429 of record JBCEWC010001037.1, read on the forward strand.
GACCAAACTGAGATCTCTGAAGGTTCTAAGAGAAAAATGATTGAACAACTATACAGGAAAGCGGCAAAAACAAAAAAACCAGAAAGGGAATATGTCGTGGCAAAGAAGGGAGTTCAAGTTAAGGTTGGCAAGGGAAAAGTCCTTGTCGATCCAAGAATGAAAAAAGATGCAAGAAAGCATGGAATGAAAAAGCAGCAGCAGCGGGACAAGGGGAAGAAGGGCAACCAAAAAGGAAAAGGCTCAGGAAAGGCATCAGCTGCACGCAACGAGGGAAACTGGGGAAAATGAAATGAAATGAAGTAGGATCTTTCAGGAGCTTAAGCTCATGATTTTGTTAACCTTTTGAAATGAATTTGTCCAAGATTATTCTGGTTTCTTATTGCATTTTCTTGTTCTATTTATTCACTTTTGAAAAGTACTTATATTGTGGATTGTCTTCCCACCAGTTTTATGATGGATCTTTCAATGTTTCTACATTCTGAGCTTGTATCCAAGGCGGTCTTGATGATTAATGTGAATGGTTAAATACTTGAGTTGAAGTATGTTGAAAAACCAGTGCATGTAATAGGCGAGGGAAGAATATTAGTCATCCAGTTATTATTTGACGGGATTGATTTCGATTATAACTGGTTTAGTGAACCATGAGCTGCCTTTTGCAGTGTGCAAAAAGATTATTGATATATTTATTTGTTCTCTAGAATTATTAATTTGCTAAATTAAGGGAATAGAGTAGCTAGATGGACAAAGGATCAAGTGAGAAGACAGCTTTTGTTCTTTTGTTTATGAAATTGGTGCACACTCTCCAACATTGACAAGGCTCCTCTCCAACATCATGCAATGACTTGGAAGTTTACCTATTTTTCAACATGAAGTACTATTTTCAGAAGCATTTGATATTTTTGAAGGCCTGCAAGTTCATTGACATGTTAATTTTGTGCGTGAAATCAAAGGGGTGCACTGCAAATCAATTTTCCAATCTGTAACCAAATGTTTACCTCGTATTATACTTGGAAGTATATCACCAATATTTCACTTGAGAAATTTGGCAAAGCACTACTATAGTTCACAACAATTAACAAAAAGTTAAAAATTAAGGGAAGGCAACTACAACATCTCATATTAATGCATGTTTTTAGTAGTGCCACCACGAAATTATTTTTTTATTTCTAGATTATTTATGCTTATTTTTGGCATCTATAACTTTTATCTTGATGTTGCATGAAAAAGAAGTGGATATGCACTTTTTTGGGCGCGGGAAATTGATGAAATACAAATAATCTTTTAGGTGAAGTACTTTTCAATTGTCACGCATTCATATACAATATTTATTTATTCCAACTAAGTATAAGTACCATACATATTTACCTCAACTTTGTATTTTTTTATTTCTTTAGATGAAAATCACAATTTATTCAAGTCATATGCTTTTTCCTTTTTTATAAAGAAAGTGAAAAAGAAAATCATATTAACTCCATCGGGGTCCCAATGGGGCTGGCCAACCTTCTAGTACTACAGTTTCTTATGCCAGCCTCTTGAAGCCATCTATCTCTCAGTCAAAATCGATTACTAGGAAGCCTATTTCGTATTTGCATGGAGAACCCATTGTGCAATGAGAGTAGTCGAAAGTGGATCAGATGGTCATTAATGAAAACCTTCAAAACATTGTGATTGGAAAATTTTCTTATGGGTGATCGAAAATCGGTGATCTGAGAAGACTGATACCTAAGTATTGTGAACTGAAAGGGGCATGCAAGATTGGTCCACTCAGTAACAAGCATGTATTAATCAGGACAACGTTATTGGAAGATTATGTTCATCTATTATCGAAGCTGGCTTTTTATATTACTTTTCGGAACAAATCTTTCCCAATGCGTACACTCAAATGGGATCCAATGTTTAATCCGAAAGAGGAGACTTCAACTGCCATTGCATGGATATCCTTTCCTGCCCTTCTTGCCAAACGTTTTTGGAGAAGATGCAATTTTTCATTAGCTGTTGCTGTTAGCAAGCCTCTACAAATAGATTTGGCCACCAAAAATCAAACAAGGCCAAGCTGTGCAAGAGTAAAAGTGGAGATGGATCTGTTGAGTGAACTTCCTAAGCGAATCAAGATTTGCATTAAAAATGGAGGTGAGGATGTTATAGAAAAGTGGATAAGAATCAAATATGATTATGTTCCCAAATACTGCAAGACTTGTATGATTCAAGGACACAACGAGGATTAATGCTACATCAAGCATCCTGCATTATATAAGGACACACGTGGGAAGGATGTGGGGAAAGGTATTGTTGAAAACAAAGTTGAGAACAAGGAGAAGAAACAAGTAAAGGAAGTCAAAACTCGAGAGGAAGGCTTTGTTGAACAAAAGAAAAGACACGGAGGATGGAAAAGTCATCCTTAGAAGAAATGGGATGTAGTGCAAACAAAAAACAAATTTGATACGCTTGGTGAGGTAAATGCCAGTGCAACAAAGGATAAGAACAATGATGTGAAAGAAGTTAAGAAGTCCACCGAGGAATGGGTTGAGGGGGTATTTAACAATGACAAGAAAGGTACTGAGCCAAAAGGGGTATGTAATGTTGTCATTGATAGCAATTCAAATAAGCAGGACAAAAATATGAAAGATAAGGATGATCCTCAAAATGCAGACAACAGAAATATGGATGACAAGGATGATCCTCAAAATGCTGATAGTGTTGCCACAATAGATAAGAAGAAGGGTGAAAAAGGTAAAATAAATGGCCAGGAGAACCTAGGCTCACCTACAAATAGCATGGGTGGAAAGAAAGATGTCCAGGACAATATTGATGATCCAGATGGAAACCTAGAAGTGGTCATTGGAGATGAGGATAGTCTGCTAGAGGAGATTGACATCGATGATGGAGATGGGTTGGATTACAACATCCAACAAGTCAGTAAAGCAGACAACCTTTCACCTAGACACACCAACAGTCTTAAAGCTAAAAGGGGAAAACCCAAGGTGCCACTACAAGTGAAAATAAGGAGTAGAAAGGGAAGAACTTCAAGTTGTGATCAATGATTGACAAAGTAATTTTCTAGAACATTAGGTCTGTCAACATCCATAATGCTTTTGGGAGACTGATGGATTTAAACATAAGATATCACTATTCTTTCATAACTCTTATGGAACCATTTCAGGATCCAGAAGAGATAGATTAATACAAAAGGTGGCTAGGTTTTGATAATGCATTGGCGAATTGCTTTGGAAAATTTTGGATTTTCTGGAGAAATGATTGGGAAGGTAGTGTCATAATGGATTCTTTCCAACACATTACCATGAAATTTATTAAAGGCAACAAGCCTTTCGTTATTACGTCTGTGTATGAAAGATGTACCACACTGGACAAATTCGAATTATGGGAGGAACTCGAGGAATAGATTCTTCTAATTGTCCTTGGGTGGTGGGGGTGATTCTAGTGTGATTTTGTATGAGGAGGAAAAGTTAGGAGGATTGGAATTCACTCAACAGGAAGCATTTGACTTTGCTCAGTGTATTAACTGCCTTATCTGAGATCAACTTCAGAGGTAGTAAATACATATGGTGGAATGGAAGGATTAATGAAACATGTATTTTCAAAAGATTGGATAGGGTGTTGGTGAACTCTAAATTTTGGGAAGTATTTCCTAGCAGTGAAGTGCAATATTTTTTCGACAAGGCTCAGATCATGCACCTCTGCATGTGGTCTGCAAGACTGATGGGGAAAAACATTATCAAGCCTTTTAGGTTTTTTAATTTTTGGTGCAAGTGGATTTCAAAGCTCTAGTCCAACAAAATTAGGCTATGGATTTTAAAGGAAACTCTTTTCTGGAATTACATGCCAAATTGAAGAAGGTTAAAAGGGTTCTACTGGAGTGGAACAAAGCTGAATTTGGGAATAATTTCATTAAAAAGTCTACACTTGAAGATGTCATTAAAGTTAAAGAAACCCAATTTGAGCTAGAACCTATGCCTGAGAATAGGGACCAATTGAATAAGGTGGAAGCAAACCTAAAGAGATACCTAAAGCTGGAAGAAGAATTTTGGAGACGAAAGTCAAGGATGAGGTAGTTTGTTCATGGAGATAGGAATTCTAAGTTTTTTTCATTTTTATGTTCAAGGAGAAGAAAAAAGCTACACTTGAATGAAATCTCTAATGAACAAGGTGCTATTCTGAATAATTCTGCAGATATAGGGATGAATGCAATGGAGTTTTTCATGAATCAGTTTAAGGATGACAACTGTTCCCAGAATTGGTCTATGTTAGATCACATCCCTAAACTGATTTCAGACAGTGATAATGAAAACATAGCAAAGATGCCAGAAAAGAATGAAGTGAGGAAAGTTGTATTTGAACTCAGTGGGGACAGTTCAACAAGCCCTGATGGTTATACATGATCCTTTTTTCAAGAATGTTGGGATATTGTGGCTAAGGACCTGGTTATGGTAGTTAAATCTTTCTTTCGTGGTCAAGAACATCCTAAGTATGTCACTCATACCAACGGTGCTGATTCCAAAATAAGAGCTTCCTAAATCCTTCTCAGATTTAAGGTCAATTAGTCTGAGTTGTTTTATCAACAAGATCACATCTAGGGTTTTGCATGATAGACTGGTAATGGTTTTGCCTAAAATTATTTCTCAGAATCAGTCAGGATTTGTGAAGGGAAGAAGTATTATTGAAAATGTCTTGCTGGCTCAGGAAATAATTAGAAACATTAACAGAAAAAATGAACTAGTCAATATTGTCGTAAAGTTAGACATGACTATGTCTTATGATAGAGTTTCATGAATATATTTGGCAAAGGTACTTAGGAAGTTTGTGTAACAACCCAAAAATTTTAGAACCTTGTGAAGTTGATTAAGATCTGATTTGAACTTACTATGATTGGTTAATGAGCTTTACGAGTCTCTCTTGAAGGGTCGTAATCAAAGAAATCGAATTGGTTAAGTTTTGCTTGACGTCTTGTGGAAGTACTGATTTTAAATGGCCATATCGCTTAGCTCGAGTATAACTGGGAGGTCCATGAACTATTAAATTGAATATCTTCGAGTTATCTTTTCAATGCACTTAGTTTCACTTGATTCGAAGTTCGGATGAAAAAGTTATGGTTATTTTGGTGAGACTGCCTGTACAGGGATACGTTTCTGGAAATTCGTTTAAGGCACTGTCCTATGGTGGCCTTCACGGGACGTGTGCCATCTTATGGTCCGTGAAGTAGTTCATGTGACCTCTCATGAGGCGTGGTAAGGTGTTTCGGGATGACCTTGACCTAAGAATTGGTTCTATGTATAAGGTTAATGTTTTGGAAATTATGGCAATGAGGAAGTGAGGTTCACGGATCGTGTGAGGCCTCATGTCCCATGAACCAGTCCGTGTGAAGGTTCCAGCCAAGGCTTTGGACCAAGTGAGACTCTATGGACCAGTTCATGGTCCATGTGAAGCCTCACGGATCGTGAAGCCTTCTGTGTGGTTACGGGAGTGAAATTTTTCTAAGTATGGGATTACCGTCTCGGATCTACATCGACAAAATATTTTTCAAGTATGGCTTCACGTGAGAACTCATGCTCCGTGTCACCACTACTCGGTCAGTGTAGTGGACCATGAGGGTGTCAATTTCAATTTTTCTCACCCATTTCATTAATGGTTTTTATAATTTTGATTATTTCTAAAGACATTTTAGTCTTCCTAAGCCCTCCTAAACCCCTAAATTAGCCTATTCACCTTCATTCAATTCAAATTCTTCCAACACTTAGAATATTTTTCAAATTCTCTCTTTCAAAGGCTCTCTTCCAAGTGTGGCTTGAAGGTTGGGATTGAAATTCAAAGAAGCTTTCTTCTTCAATCTCTCTTCTCTCTAAAGCTTCTTGGTAATCAAGGTATATGAGAATTTATTTATGGCTCCTTTCAACCATGAAGCCCCAAATTATTTTTCTACAATTGATTTCATGATATTTTACTTACTTTAAATATGGGTCTTTAAATGAATTATTGATTTAATTAAATTGAAGTATGAGTTGTACCTATTATATGATTTTAAAGTGATTTAAGTTCAATTATCATGTCTTACATTGAAATTATGAAGGTTTGAATATGCATTGTCCCTTGAAAGCTTGTTTTAAGCATGAGTAATCTAAATTGTGATTTAAATTAGAGTTTACTCATGGATTTCACTTGAATATCATATTGAATTGTTGATTTAAGATTGAATCTCTATTGCCCATGCATTCATCTCATCATTCATGGCATATGCATACATGGAACTTGATCTTGATGAAACTCTTGATATGGGCTTAGTCTCACCTTGACTTGACTTGATTTTGGAATGACTTGGCATATGACTAGAATGTGATCAGATCTTGTCTTGACTTGACACTTTGAGCATCTTGGGTTTTTACACCATATTGTACTTGACTTGGCTCTATGAGCATATTGGGTGTTTACACCATATTGTACTTGCCTTGAATGAGCTACTCCTATGCATTGATTCTTGAACTTGATACTTGAACTCTTGTTTGGCTTTTTAGCCTAATTATGAAAAGACTTGAATTACAATTTTGCTTTTTAGCCCAACCTTACATTGCATTGATTTGAAAGTATTTGACCTTCGATTTGAAAGCTTGTATATGTATGTGTATGTTCGTGGGATATGACTTAGTACCGAGAGATTGGAGTCGGGGTGGACTATCTCTAAGGGTCCATACTCCTTTCCGTCAAACCATGTGCCAACATGGGTATTCTCCCTTCTTAGGATTGACTTGTATTCCCTTTTTAGGGTTGACTTAGGATCTACCTGATAAGTAGTCCAATTCCAAGTAGCAACTCGCTTGGTCTCTCTTGTTGTCGGTTGAGGTCACATCCCCTCTATGAATATGGAACTATCGCATTCATGTATCATGGATTTCATGACATATTGACATAATATCCTTCCTTTCTTATATATTTCTTTCTATATATATGCGCCCTTTCCATCTAACTTATTTTGCAGGATTTCATGTTCATATGCATTGCATGCCCACATACTTAGTGCATTCTATGTACTAACCCATATTCTTCATCTACATGATCTAACCATGTAGGGGCCGGAGTTGACATCCATCCATATTTGGATGGTTAGCTTGGTGATCTCAGATTATTACCTGTGGTGAGCCTTTTACTTCAAGGGCAAAAACCCACTTTTCTCTATCTTATGTTTTATTATGTCTTTTCTATCCTATGACTTGAGGGTGATCTCGGATTATGTCGTGGCCCCTGTCTTATCCTATGTAGAGGCATTGATGGACATATCAAATTCTTTTGTACGCTTACACTATATGCTTGATTGAGATGCTATGACTATATTACGTATTAACTACGATTATGCTTATGCTATATGGATGCTTTTAATGAGATTGTGCTTATATGGAAAGTCCCAAGTCCCTCTTTTCCCCCATAGCTTGAGTCATACTTAACCACCCCATAGAACGTAATTTTTATGTGCTACGTGATTCATGCAAATCCCTTCCCCGATGACATTCCCATAGCTTGAGTTCAAAGCCTCGAAATTCTTTAGAATTATGTGCTACTTGTTATATTACCTGCTTCCGAACCAAGGATGTGTAAATTGATGCTAATATGGCTTGATTGAGGACTCTCGAGTTCTCATTCTCCATGTCACATCTAGGACCTACTCTCGAGTCGTGAAAAAGATGGTATCAGAGTACTAGGTTTATAAATGGTCCTTGGAGTCCAATATGCCGCGTTGAGTAGAGCCTTATTCATGGGTGTGATGCGCGCCATACCTATGTGTGAGAGGCTATGACGACGTTCTAGGAATTGTCTCACTTCATTGGCTCTTATGTCATGCTATGAACTGTTTGATAAGGTTTCCTGAATTGTTGGTGTTCTTGTCACTCTTTCAGAAGATGCCTCCATGAAGAGCTCCTCTCCCTAGACAAGCCCCAGTTTATGAGGAACAAGCCCCTCAAGAGCCTATAGGGGAGCAAATGACTCATGCTAAATTCCAAAATGTTGTTGCTATGTTGGCCCAAGTGGTGACCAATCAGGCCAGACCGACTAATCCTACTCATGGTAACACCCCAACCTCTAGGGTGAAAGACTTCACTCGAATGAATCCTTATATGTTATTTGGTTCAAAAGCCGATGAGGATGCCCAAGACTTTATTGATAAGCTCACTAAAGTGTTGAATGTCATGGGTGTGAGTTCTGAGGAGAAAGCCAAATTGGCTGCTTATCAGTTGAAAGATGTAGCTCAAGTGTGGTACAATCAATGGTTGGTTGAGAGGGTTGCTGATATTAAGGTTGATTGGGAAGAGTTCAAGTTTGCTTTTATGGACCGTTTTTTCCCTCTTGAACTTAGGGAGGCCAAGATGATCGAATTTATTAACCTCAAGCAAGGTGTCATGACTGTGAGAGACTATTCTCCCAAGTTCACAAAGTTCTCAAAGTATGCTCCCATACTAGTGGATGATCCCCATGCAAGGATGCACAAGTTTATTTCTGGGGTCTCTGATTTGGTAGTGAAAGAATGTCGCACCGCTATGATTATTCGGGATATGGATATTTTCAGGTTGATGACTTATGCTGAATAAATTGAGGGGGAGAAACTCAAGGAGAGGAGGGTGAATGATTCTAAGAGGGCTTGATATGATGGTGGGTTCTCTAACTCTAGGAGTGGTGGTGAAAATGGCCGATTCCAACAAGGCCAAGGCTCGAATGTGAGGTTTTCCAATGCTAGGGTACCCCCTTCCATGGCACAAGTTGGGGGTGGGCCATTGCCTCCTCGATGTGGCCAGTATGGAGGAAATCACTCGGGTGAATGTGGGAAGATTTCGGGTGCTTGCTACGGATGTAAAAGTATGAACCATAAGGTTGTTGATTGTCCAAAGAACACAAAGAAGGGTCAAGTAGTTACATGTGGTCAGTGGCAGCCGAAGGGTCAAGTTAGTAGTGCTCCAAAAAATAATAGGTTCTATGCTCTTCATGGCATACAAGAGGTGGATGAGGCTCTGGATGTTGTGATGGGTATGTTAAAAGTCTTTGATTTTGATGCTTATGCTTTGCTTGATCCAGGTACAAATTTATCTTTTGTGACTCCTTTGTTGGATGTTAAATTTGGTTTGAGTCCTGAAACTTTGAGGGAGCCTTATTCGGTTTATACTCCCGTGGGCGAGTCTATTATTTCCCAGAAAGTGTATCAGGGTTGTCCTGTTTCAGTTTTACATAAAGTCTTTCCCAGTGACCTTGTAGAGCTTGAAATGTTTGACTTTGATATTATTCTTGGGATGGATTGGTTGCATGCGACGTATGCATCAGTTGATTGTAGGACTAGACAAGTCATATTCCAGATTCCTAATGAGCCTATTTTGGAATGGAAGGATAGTGACTCCATTATTAAGGGTCGGTTTATTTTCTATATCAAGGCCTTGAAGATGATTTCTAAGGGGTAAATCTATCATATTGTGAGGGTTAGAGATGTGAAGACTGAGTCACCTATTCTTAAATCGGTTCCGGTAGTTAATGAATTTCCCGATGTGTTTCTCGAAGACTTGCCCGGTATTCCTCCTAAAAAAGAGGTGGATTTTGGCATAGATCTCCTTCCGGATACTCAACCTATTTCCATTCCTTCTTACCATATGGCCCCGACTGAACTAAAAGAGTTGAAGGATCAATTGAAGGACCTGTTAGAGAAAGGCTTTATTAGGCCAAGTATTTCACCTTGGGGTGCTCCCGTGTTATTTGTAAAGAAGAAAGATGGATCGCTCCGAATGTGTATTGACTATCGACAATTGAACAAGGTGACCATCAAGAATAAGTACCCGTTACCCCCAGATAGATGACTTATTTGATCAACTCCAAGGAGCCACTCATTTCTCAAAGATAGATCTTCATTCAGTTTACCATCAACTAAAGGTAAGGGAGTGTAATATTCCTAAGACAACTTTCCGAACTCGATATAGATATTTTGAATCTGTGGTGATGTCATTTGGTTTGACCAATGCCCCGACGGTATTTATGGATCTTATGAATCAGGTTTTCAAGCCATTCCTTGACAGTTTTGTGGTTGTCTTTATTGATGATATCCTGATTTACTCCCGAAATGAGTGGGAGCATATGGATCACTTGAGGTTAGTTCTTTAGACCTTGAGGGAGAAAAAGTTATTTGCCAAGTTTAGTAAATGTAAGCTTTTGTTGGGAGAAGTTGCTTTTCTTGGTCATGTGGTGTCCGGTGATGGTATTAAGGTTGATCCCAAAAAGACTGAAGCGGTAAAGAATTGGCCTAGACCGTTGACCCCTTCTGATATTCAAGTTTTCTTGGGTTAGCCAGTTATCATTGAAGATTTATGGAGGGATTCTCTTCCATTGCATCCCCATTGACTTAGTTGACTAAAAAAAAAGCTAAGTTTGTGTGGTCAAATGAGCGTGAGAAGAGTTTTCAGACTTTAAAGGACCAACTTACATTGGCTACTATTTTGACTTTACCAAATTGATTAGATGAGTTTGTGGTGTATTGTGATGCTTCACGGATTGGATTGGGATATGTACTTATGCAATATGGTAAGGTGATAGCTTATGCGTCTCGACAATTGAAGGTGCATGAACAAAACTACCTGGCCCATGATCTTGAGTTGGTGGCGGTGGTGTTTGCTTTATAGAGTTGGAGACATTACTTGTATGGGGTACATGTGGATGTTTTCACCGACCATAAGAGTTTGTAATATGTTTTCACCCAAAGAGATCTTAACTTGAGACAAAGGAGGTGGCTGGAACTACTCAAGGACTATGATATGAGTGTCCTATATCATCCTGGCAAAGCGAATGTCGTAGCGAATGCCCTTAGTAGACTGTCCATGGGCAGCGTGTCTTATGTTGATGAAGGAAAGAAGGAGTTGGCAAGGGATGTACATTGTTTGGCTAGGCTGGGTGTTAGATTGACTGACTACGATGATGGCGGTATTCTTGTTCAAAACAGGTCTGAGTCTTTTGTGGTTATGATATCAAGGAAAAATAAGATTTGAATCCTTCTTTGGTTGAATTAAAGAAGTTGGTTGCCGAAAAGAAGATAGAGGTTTTCTTCCATGGGGGAGATGGTGTACTAAGGTACCAAGACCAATTATGTGTTCCCAATATCGATGGCCTTAGGGAGGTTATCATGAGTGAGACCCATAACTCCCAATATTCTATTTATTCGGGATCCACTAAGATGCATCAGGATTCGAGAGAGGTGTATTGGTGGCATGACATGAAGAGAGACATAACCAAGTTTGTATCAAAAATTCTTAATTGCCAACAAGTAAAGGTAGAATACCAAAGGCCCGGTGGTTTGGCTCAAGATATTGAGATTCCTACTTGGAAGTGGGAAGATGTGAACATGAATTTCGTAGTTTGATTGCCCCATACTCGTAAGCAATTTGATTTTATATGGGTGATTGTTGATCGAATTACCAAGTCAGCTCACTTTCTACCGGTCAAGACTACTTATATGCCAAAGATTATGCTAAATTATATATCCGGGAATTGGTAAGGTTGCATGACATACCTATGTCTATCATATCAAATCATGGTACATAATTTACTTCTCACTTTTTGAAATCATTTCAAAGAGGGCTTGGCACGAAGGTTGAATTGATCATCGCTTTCCACCCTCAAAACATTGGCAAGCAGAGAGGACAATTCAAACTTTGGAGGACATGTTGAGGACTTGTGTGTTAGAGTTCAAAGGAAATTGAGATGAGCATCTATCGCTTATCGAATTTTGCTACAACAATAGTTTCCATGCTAGCATTGGTATGGCTCCATTTCAAGCTTTGTATGATAGGAGTTGTAGATCCCTGATAGGATGGTTCGAATTGGGTGAGATGGTGTTGATAGGCCCGGACTTGGTGGTTGAAGCTACAGAAAAGGTGAAGTTGATTAGAGAAAGGTTGAGAATGTCTCAAAGTCACCAAAAGTCTTACTCGAATATTAGGAAGAGAGACCTCAAATTTCATGTGGGTGATTGAGTTTATGTGAAGGTCTCACCTATGAAGGGTATTGTACCAACCCAAAAATTTTCAAAATCTCCTTATGATTGGCATTATATGATGTACTACTGATCATGGTTGAGTTGTGGTAGCCACGGGTTGAGTTTAAGTGGCCGAATGCAAATTGGGCTAGTTGGTGGCCTAGAAGAACAATTTTAGTAGTGTACTTCAAACAGTCATAAATTTTAATGTGGGATGAACCATGTGAGATAATACATATAAAATTGAAGCTCTTTGAGTTAGCTTTGCAACACAACTAGTTTCACTCAATTTGGAGTTCGAATGAGAAATATAAGGCCCAAACAGTGTGACTGTCTGAAATTCGAAAGACACTGGAAATAGGTTCAGAAAAGTGACAAGGACAGGGACACGGGCCGTGAAACTTTGCACGGCTCGTCTAGGGTGTCGGCAAGTGGTCCAGTGAGTTAGGGGTGTCCTGGAACCACCCCTAAGACAAGTATAAGTCAACGAGACCTTGGACGGCTCGTCCACTGTCCCGTCAAGTTGGATAGTGGCTAGGCCAAGCCATGGACGTGTTTAGGGGACTAAGTATGGGTTCACGGGACCCTCACATGACCAGTCACACCCCAAACGGTCTGTCAAGTTATTCGTGAAGTGTTACATAAAGTCCTCCGAGAGTTCACGCTGAAAATTTGTCTAAGTATGGTGAGATGGAAGGGCAAACGACTTGTGCACTGTTGAACGGGCACTGTAGCTTCCGTTTCACCTTGCTTAGTTCCGGAAAGTTACATTTTATTAATGGTATTTTCGTGATTTAACATTCCCTTAAGCCCCCTTTTTGGTACCCTAAGGTCTCCTAAACCCCTAAAATATTCCCCAAACCCTCATTCATCCATTCAAACTCTCCT
>JBCEWC010001038.1:0-45310 GCA_038996855.1 Solanum aculeatissimum
CCCCAATTCCTTAGAACTTATATGTTATGTGTTTATTTTCCACGCTTCCGAACCGATGAGGTGTAAAATGATGCTATAATGGCTTGATCGAGGACTTTCGGGTTCTCCTTCGCTATGTCACATCTAGGCCCCCTATCCGGGTTGTGACAAAAATGTACCTAGTAGGTCAAACCGACTGGGTAAGAGAAGTCAAACAAGTATGTAATAACGAAGAATCCTATCACCTGCATTAAAAGGGTTAGTGCACAATAAAATATACATAAGGATAAGATAAAATAACAATAACAATCATTGATACAATGCAAATGTAATGTATGAATACAATGCACAGGTGAAATCACGACCGTCGCAGGGATGGTGTATACTTCTACCAAGCTAAGGCTACCAGGTAGAACCCATGAGGGTCTCGTCAGACCATATACCAAAATCTCTCAAGTGTCTTAATATCTTAACCTTGCCACCTGCCCATGGTCAAGAGGTTTGAAAATTGGTATAATCTCTACCTTGCCACTTGCTCGTGGTCAAGAGGTTTTATAAAAGGTGGTACAATATCTCAAAAGTGGTACATCTCACCCTTGCCTCCTGCCCAGCTCAAGGGGTTTAATAAAAAGGTGATACGATATCTCAATCCTTGCCATCTGCCAGTGGTCAAGGGGTGGTACAAATGCAATATAGAATGAATACATGTTAATGACACAAATCAAGATACATAATAACATCATAATAAGAATATCGGTAGATAACCATCATGAGTCCATGGAGAATAATAATAAATGCCACAAACCACCATCATGTCCTGAATCATCATATTTCCATCAATAGTCAAGTGTATCAAAGAAATCAGACCTCACATGTCCCAAAATATACACATGCTTTCCAAAAATATCTTAAGTATCATCAAATTACCATAAAACTTTCCAAAGGATGTCACAAGTCTCACATTATCACAACATTATCCAAACTATCTCAAATCTCAAGAATACAACCCAATTTACCAATTAAATCATAATTTACTCCAATTCCAACATAACTGATATCGTATCTTTATCAAATCCCGTCATATCAATCCAAATACTCATGAGCAATCTTAATCTTACAATCACTACAATAACATATTCAATAACTCAAATTCAGTCCCAAAAGGTTAGCTGAACCTACCTCGATGCCGAACCCGCACTCGAACTAAACTTTAGATCACCACAAGCCTAAAAAAGAGCTCCAAATCAATCGACCACTATAAAAAAATATATACTACACATCAAGAGATAAATTTTGATACTCATATTGGTACAAATTAGGCTTAGGGACAAAATGGTCAAAATTAGAGCTAAAATTTGAAGTTCCTAAATCTGAAAATTTGACCATCCACAACTACTAGAGCTTTGATTCAAGCTTCTAAACTTCGAATGTTGACCCAAATCAAATTTTGGCTTAAAAAATAATTAAAAATACAACTTTGGGTCCAAAATCTTCATTTTAACTCTGAATTCAATTTTGTAACTTCTCCTAGACGAGTTTCAACGTTCCAAAGCTAATGGAATCGACAGATCTCGAATCTAACACCCAAAACTCAGTATGGTACAAAAACTCACTTTTTCAACAACTTAAGCTTCCAAAAATGATAAAACTCATATTTCTACTTTTAAAACACAAAATCTCAGTTCTAACAATACAAATGTTCAAATAGGTCCAAAATAACTTATAAAAGGGCAAAATAGTAATTTTCATTTACAGACTTAAAAATGACCAACCAGGTCATCACATGTCTCCATATTCAATTATTCTCCATATTTTCACATCGTAGGATTTTATGAACATATTAATTCTTATTTTACAATGAGAGAAATGATTTTCATTAAAATATGAAGGTCGGATTTTAAAAGTTCCTTCTTGAAATAGTGCACAATCATTTGTTGAGCCACGGTATTTTTTCACCTACTAGGCAGACAATTAGTGCAAATCTGACTTTGATACTAAATTAAATTGCAAGAGTGGGCTAGAGGGTGAATTAGAATGTTTTTTACCTTAATTGAGTCGACTAAATAAGTGGTCAACTAACAAGGTTAAAGAATAAAACCAAGTAAAATGCATAATAAAAAATTTAACATTTGTTGTTTTTATACTAGTTGGAATTCAAAATATATCTCAATCTAGTCATCTTGGCTTACAGGGGAGATCTCTTCTAGCCTTGTATTAAGTATTGAATACAAAAATTTGTGTTGTGATTGATCCTACACTGATATTTTTTCACTTGTTTTCTTTTGTTACAATGCCTTACCAATAATGTTTTTCTCTTCTCTCTTTTTTTCTTACACAATAAAATACTAAAAGTATTACAATATTTAGTAAAAGTAGAGTAGTGAAAAGTGAGATGATTCAGGCAACTTGTATGTCTAACAATTTTTTCATGTTGTCTTTATATAAAAAAGATAGGAATGCAAGAGATTTGATTCTTGAAATAAGCAATGAAATTTTCTATTTTCAATAATAAAGTGAAAGGCTTAAATAGTTCCCACAAGTTCTCCTTTGATGATTCGTTGGCTTTGATTTCATATTTGCTGAAATCTTCTTCTTTTTATTTAGCTCGATCTTCTTTCTTGATATATGAGATTTTCTTGAGATTTGATTGCTTTCCATTCTTGAAATTTTGACTCCTTATTTTGCATTATGATTTGCCTAATTTCGGATCTTCCTTCCTTTCTTGTTTAGCTTCTTACACTATGTGAGTCCCTTGATTTGTGACTTGATGTGTTTTCCTTTTTGATGATCTGAGTCCCTACAGATTCAATCATCATTAAAGTTTGAACACTAACAAATAAGACCATTAGCTATTCTTTAATATTCAACTATTGTGCAAGAATGATAGGGATGCAATGGGACAAAGCGGGGCAAATTAAGCTCAATTAGCAAAATTTTTAAACCATCTTGTCTCATCCTGTATGATAATTTTTTCATTTTTAATCTGTCCTTCTCTACTTCATATAGATCCGCTCTGCATAAATTTTTAAGTTCTTTTATTTGTTGATTGAGTTTAATATGAAAAATAATTTTTTTCTTATTTTTTTGCTAATTAACATCTCAATAACTAATTAATTATTTTTTGTTAATATTTTAACAATTATTTCTTAATCAGTAATTAAGTATTTCTAATTATCATTTCAACAACTAACAATTTACTGAACAAATTTTGTTTAAATTTTAGAAAAAAGTTAAAATTAAAGTCAGTTTAATATAAAAAAGTTTATATGTTTGATTTTTACTAAGTACAAAGATTGAAATTTTCTTCATATTTTTATTTGGTATCTTAAACCCACGTAAATTTGCAATCATTTCACCCTGATTTGCATTGATTTTAAAAATAATTACTTCAATCTGCCCGCCTCACCTAACTCTTAACCCATCCATTATCCGTCGTACTCTGCTCCATTGTCATCCCTAAAGAATGAGGTATGTTTTTCTAATTTTTCAGGATCAATTAATGATGTTTTAATGAGAAAATAATATATACCAAAATATGGGGGTTTTATCATTCAAATTATCAGCCCAACTACCATTAGAATACATATGGATATTGAGATCGATATCCAAAGACTAATTAACCTGCATAAGTTTCACGCCTCAAATCTACATGAATTGTAGTTGGGGCTCTATCCAACTTGATATGCTTTAATAGATACATGAAAAAACCTTTCAAATCAAAATATCACTATTTAAATAATTTCAATATCAAAACATGAATACACTCTTAATCCAATAATTTTTTTATTTTAAAAATACATAGGATAGTGTCACAATCTGGTTCCGATCATGATGATGCCTATTAGATCCCACCTATAGGCAAACCAATTTTCCAACCTCAGGATACCTATCCTAAATCTCTAGTCACAAGTACAATAGATACAACGATATAAATCATCACAACCTACCCAGAACCTGGAAGTCAACTGTACAAAGCTACAATAGACACAAGTACATACCATACATATATAACAATAATCATAATATACAAAATCAGGAGTGCTCTTACGAATACAAGACACTACTACACAAGGCCAATGTTTGAATACATAAGCCGACCATCAAAAGGGAAGGAGACTGCGAAGTAGCTAGAACTGCCGGTGCTCACCAAAAGTCTCCTAAACGATCACGAATCCCTCAAAACTCAACTCCTACAATTAGAACCTGGACTTACACCATGGGCAGATGCAGAAAGTAGGGGGCGAGTACCAAAAAAATATACCCAGTAGGCATCATTGACCGACTGAGTGAAATAATATACATATACAAAGCTCAAATGTAGATAACTGCAACAAATCCAGTAAATCAAACTCAAATCAAGGAATAAGCACGTCCAGAGAATCCTGAAAATCCCAACTGAACCAACCAAGGTAGAGTGCAATGATACCAACAGATAGGGATGGAGCAGGCCCACACATAATTGTCATCGAACTGAATCATAGCGTTGTACATAGGTAGCTAGAGTCTGAGAGAAATATCCTTAGAAATTCTCTCAATTTTACTACACTTTTATAAATACACTTTCTATCTAAATAATATGATTCTTGTCTAAACTTCTCTCATGTTCTTCTATCTTAGAATGATGGGTAGTTTGGTCCTGTAGTTTGAAGGAGCAGGGAGGGGTTTAAGGTGACACTCCGACAAGCTCTGCTCGTTGAGAAACTGATGGCTTTCTAGGTTATACAATATCAACTAGGCACTACTACAACAATTAATGTTTGCCCTTACGCCGCTTGTTATGATTACAATAGCCTCTGGAAATAGAACCAAGTTAGGTAAATCGATATTGGCAGCAAGAGACTTGTTCTAAGAAAAGTTTAAGGGAAATATAGGCTAGAGAGAGCCACTTAAAGCCCATGTTGAAAGCCCTGAAAAAGTTGAAAAACCTACGATATGGTTTACTTTTTGGTTGGTAAGGTCGCTATTGTGTTTCGAAACCCGACAGACTTGGGATAGCATAACACCTATCATGGATGAGATGCTAAAAATATTATATTAGTGGTGCTTGAGTCGATCTTGCATGACATATGGTCCTACACTGCCTTTAACCTAAATGAGCCACAGGGTTCTCGGTCCCACCGATCTTTTCCGTGGTGTTCTCCTGTAGATTTTACATTTGTAGACCTTTCTTTTGGAATGTCTGGGTTGGCTGGCTATTGATGATTCATCCTCTAGTGATGTGAGAGATTGTTCAATTCTCTTTCTCTCCTTGCACCTTTGTTTCCATATCTTTCATCTGGTCCTATTTTGTTCTTGGTGTTTGGAGAGCTGGTAAGGTTCACCAGGTTTTGCAGTTCAGCTGCATGCTTTACTTGGATCAAGATTTATGCCTCCGTTGTCATGGTATGCAACATCTATGGAGCAATCTATTGCTAGATGAATCACTGAGTTTTTCCACCACCTTATAGAACTCATCTTTTCTTTATCAAGAATCTTCTTTGCTAGTATCTATATCTTGTGGTGGAGGATCGATTTTATCAACAACCTTTTGTTCTAGGCTACACAGCTATGGAACGACTCAATCTGGGGTGATCAAGTCGTTATTCATAGTGGTGGGGCTTGGTTCAAGCTATTTCTCATTGTGTAGCTGTTGATGTGTTGGGTTGAGCTCTCTCCTTTGCGTGACCAAATATGGTTTGCTGACTCCTGGGGGATTCCTGCAAGAATCCTTCCTCCTTTGGGATTGCTTATGTTCTGCTTCTACTTTCCTTTGCGCTGCAAGCTCATCCTTTCTTTCCTAGACAAGTTTTGCTATATCGAACTCATTTTCATCCTATGTGTTCTGAGACACTGGCGTAGGTGGCAGGGGCCTAGAATGGAACATGGAGAATGGATTGTCTATATTGATCGAGAAGTATTTCGAGTCTAGCTGAGTTGAAGTTCCTGAAAAGAGAGAGGTGATGTCCTCCTCTAGTTCAAAGTTGTATTTCAGTTGCAGGATCTAATCACTTATAGAGTCCATTTCCTTCTATTTTTGGTCAAAGAATAGGGAGAGTGACACCCCTATCGGACACTTTTCAAGCGGAATGATAGGTAGCTATTGTTGTAGTACTTGAATAAAGTGAGCGTTTTGGGTTGACATATTTTCCATCCTAACCTTGCCCGTTGGCTTAGTTTTAGCCTGGGCAATAATTCTTATGGAGTCATTCTCTTTTGGCAGCCTTTGGTGGTTCATCATATAATATTCTGACTGCCTGTGAAGTGTTTCCTCCATGTGGTCTAGTTTCTCCTGGGTGATGGATAACTTTCTATGGCATACCTGGGTTCAGATGATCCATGTTAGGAGTTTGGTGTGAGGAGAAACTATGTATGTGACTGGAGCTTATACGGGATATCATGGACAGTGGAGGTACAAACTCTTTTTTGGTGGTGTCATATTTAGATGGAGTGGTTGAGGTGGACTTGCTTTGGGGTGTGTATGAAACTAGGAATTCATATTTTCCTAGATGACTCAGAGAACCAATAGACATGATCTCCTTCATCGTATCTCCTCCTGAATTCCTTTTCACTTTTCCTCCTTTCTTACCCCTTGGCAGAGGGTATCATCCTCCACTACTTCTTGTTGACAATCTTGGCAATCACAATTGAAGTTCCATGGTGTATGCCCAGTGAAGGGACATTTGAACCAGTTTACAACAGGTCCGTCATGGTCGAACTACTGTATCCAATCATGTTAAGTCCTGGAAGAACTGAGAAACCAAGAAATAGTATCTGGGTCCATATCATCTGAAAGTTTGTTAGTAGCTTGGTGCATATGGACGAGTAGAACTGGATGGGCAGATTGATTAGCTTCTATGAGATATATGTTGTCATAGAATCTGGTGGTGCATGGTTCATTATATAAAAGAGGCTGAGAATGATCTCCCAACTCCTCATACTTGGTGACCCAAGACTCAAGAATAACCCGAAGAAGTTTATCCCTGGGAAGTTGTCTAGATAACAAAACACATCTTGTGGTTCCTTTGGTGGCATCAATGTGTAACAACAGGGAATTGTTACCACCAGGGAGCATTAGGCCCATGGCATGATTTTGAACTCTCGAAGCTAGCTGGTAGTGTAGAGTTGCTTGGATAACATCTTTAGCTTATGGATCCTTGAGTATCTGGACATGGCTTTGAGGGTGATTTCATAGGTTCCCATATTCATATGTTGGTACTCATTGTATTAGGTATCCAAGAGGGCAAAACGGGCCACTATGGGCTAGCCTATTCTTCTGTGATACGTCACCGCAACTCTGACAATACTAAAATGGATATGGGTGAACTCGAGGCTTTTCCACTGACATGGAAAGTCCTCTAGAATTTGCCGTGTGATGAGTTATTCTTCTTGGTTCGTAAGAATACGGTGTTGGTCAAGTTTTGATGCAACAATATATTCTTTCACTCCTTTGGGTTTCTGTTGGACTAGGGAGCAGACTTGTAACCAAGGGTTATAGGTCTTTTTGACAAAGGTTGAATATGGGTTCAGTAGAGGTAGATATGTGGTGGATATTTTCTTTCTAGGTTAAAACCACTACTTCATAGAGATAGTCGTATTTGCAAGAAAGAGTTTTGATCTAGGTGAGAGTCATCTCTAACTTGGCCAATGACTTACAAAGGGCAGACTCTGAATATAAAGACATAGACTTACAAGAAGTATACGAAGATGGTACAAGCACTGAAATAGATATATTTTTGGATTTTTTGGACTATAAAGACACACATATGTATTTGTTCTAAAGATCTTTGGACAAACTCAATATTGTTTATGTAAAAACTGTAAAGAGATATATGGCTAAATACTAGAATATAAGCACACAAACTGGAATTAAAGAGTATGGAGAGTTTTATGGCTATGATCTCAAAGTAAACAGACAGACCGAAAGTAAACACATAACTATAAGTAAATGACTGAATAATTAAAGTTGGCAGTAAAACACGAGAGATAGACCGTATGAAGACTTCGTTCCTTCCTCCGGGGATGGAGAAGGTGCTATCTTTGCAACTTTTCTCTTCGCTGGACGATATCTTCACAGAAGACTTCCATTAGGACATTCAGTTGCTTGTGAAATCTTGTGATGTGAGCAAGTAGTTCTAATCTTGCAATCCTAGTGCGGTCCATAATTCCCTAAGAATGTTGAAGAACCTCAAAGTGAATTCTGACATGATCATGTACTTTTCACGCTCGACCAAATTCTTTGTGACCATCCAAGGTAGAAGTCTTGGATTCTTTGGGGCCATTGTGAGACCTTGACCTCGTTGAGTGTGTAGGCATGGAAGCCAGTTCCAACCTACTTTGGAGTTGTGGTTGCTGGTTCTAGCCTTCCTTCTGGGATAAGATTATTTGTCATGTCGTTCTTAGATTCGTCGACTTTAGAGATTTCAGGTTCTTTGTGCTAGTTCATAAAGAGTGGGGGATAGTCCTTTTTGTCCGATGTTAGTGATAATTCTGTAGTTTCTTCCACATATTCCTGAGAATCATCAATATATTCATGGGAATTATTTAATGATGAATCTTCACTATCTTAGATGTATCCTTCAGAGGGATAATTATCCTTAGGTGGGATCTCTGAGTTGATGTTGTCAAGCTATTCATATCAGAGGTTATCGTTAGTTGGGAGTTTAGAATCTGAGGTTGTTTCATCATGCCGTTTGTTGAATTTGAAGTGCTCATTTATGGCTCTAAGGTAATTATCAGTTAGATTATCCTTTTTCAAAGTGTAAAGCTCCAAAACCTAATGATCAGATTTGATCAGTTTAGGTACGTGGAAGCCATGATTTTTGGGCTTCCATTCCTCGTCATTGACGACTTTTATCATGTCATCCCATGCCTTATCTTCATTTGTTTTCTCTGGTGTTGGGATTTTATAGTCGTCAAATATTGGACGTGGAATGATAGGGTACTTCCTACAGTTGTAGTAGATGCATGTCGAGGTGGTGCTCTTCTTTTTATGGGTGTTGCGTCTTATGATCATCATGGTTCCTGGGTCCGTAACTTTCTTTCGCTTTGCCTTTTCTGTGCTTCTTTGGCTCGCTTTTGGGTTGTTGCGGCCGCATCTTTTCTCTCCCACACGAACTTGGCTATGTCAAACTCTAGTTCTTCCATTTGCGGGGAAGCTTGAGGTGCACCAGAGAAGAACTTGTGCATGAAGCTCTCTTGCTTTGGTGGGGAGTAAGGGTGTGAGCATATGGGAAATAGGGTAGGCCTTGTCGGAGAAGTTGATGTTCTCCTCGGCTCGGGGCTATCGTATTTCAAGCTCTGGATCTTCTCTGTGATGACTGCTATCTCATTCCTTTGATGTTCGAAGAAGTGAGATAGTGACATTCCCAATGGACATAAGTCAAACTGTATGGTCCTCAGTCTATGTTCCAGTGCTCGAATAAGTTCGGTGTGTTGGTTGGACGTCTCTGCCATCTTCTTTTACATCAAGTCCATCTGGGTTTGCATCTTGCCTTGAGACTGGATGACATGCTTGACGGAATGACCGATGTTAGACAATGCCCTATTCTGGCTCATAGCATTCTCTGATTGCCAGTTAAGGGTTGCCTCTATGTCTCCTTGGGGTATATGTTCTCCCGATGGTAGGATAACTTTCTTGTGTGGTATTTTTGGAGCATAACTCAGGTTATCCTTTTCAAAAGGTTGGTATGGGGGGAAATCATATGAGTGACCAGAGCTTGGGGGTGATAACATAAATATTGGAGGTGAAGGCTCTTTTGTGGAGGTTGGTTTTGATGGAGGAGATGGTTTGTGCAGGTTCCTTGGTTCTTATGTGATAGTGAATGAAGGTTCCTAGTTATAATCCATTTCCATTAACTCCTCATCTTCCTGACACTCTTGGTAGTCATAGTCTATGTCTTATGGTACGTGTCCTGTGAAAGGACAACGAGACCAGTGGACGTATTGACCATCATGATCAAACTGCTCAATCCAATCGTCGAAATGATAGGTACCAAACTCAAGTGCAAGTTTTGGACCTGTGAGTTCTGGGTGATCATCTAGGGGTTGGTACATATCTATGGGGAAAGTAATTAAGTGGAGCTTTTTAAGGTGAGAGTAGTCAAAGCTAATGGCAACTGTTTTATAGAGTTTTCTGGTGAAAGTAGGCTCAGTAGACTAGAGAGTCTAAGGGAGATTTCTAAACTTCTCGTTGTTTGTGACCCATAAGGTAGGGAGAATGTTAACGAGTTCCTCCCTACTGATTTGTCTAGGGATCTGGGTACACTGAGTCATTCCATTGGTGACATCTATGTTTAGGAAGAGAGAATTTTGGCCACTAGGGAGTGATAGGTCCATGGCATTGTTTTGAACTCTCCAAGCTAGCTGGTAGTGTAGAGTAACTTAGATAGCATCTCTAGCTCGTGGAGCTCCGAGTATCTAGTTTGTGGAGCTCTGAGTATTTGGACTTTAATCTTCAATGCCTTCGTGAGGTACAAATCATGCAGGGACATGTTAAAGTTGGGATAGATGGAGTTCAGCGTTATTTTTGAAGTGCCTAAATTCATATGTTAGTACTCGTTGTATCGGGTATCCAAGAGGGAAAGATGCACCACTATGGCCTGCCCTTTTCATTCGTGATACATCAACATAACTCTAACGACACCAAACTAGATATGGGTGAAACCTAGGCTTTTCCACTGGCGTGGAAAGTCCTTTGGTATCTATAGTGTGATGAACTGTTCTTCCTAGTTCCCTAGAATAGGGTGCTGGTCAAGTTTTGAGGCAGCAACATATTCTCACTCCTTTGGGCTTCTGTTGGGCTAGGGAGCAAATGGTCTTTTTGGCAAATGCAGAATATGAGTTCAGTAGAGGTAGATATATGGTGAATATTTTCTTTTTTGGGGGTAACACATCTACTTCATAGAGATAGTAGTATTTGCAAGAAAGAGTTTTGCTTCGGGTAAGAGTCATATATAACTTTGCTAAGGACTTACAAAGACTAGAATCTGAAGGTAAAGACACAAACTGAGAAGAACTAGATAAAAAAAGGTAAAGACTCTGAAATAGACATATTTTTGGATTTTTTGGAATATAAAGATCCACACACGTATTTGTTCTAAAGATCTATGGACATACTCGATATTTGTTCTAAACATCTAAGAAAAACACTCTAAACTAATTATGTAAAGGTTGTACAGAGATATATGGCTAAATACTAGAATTTAAGCTCACAAACTGGAATTAAAGAGTATGGAGAGTTTTATGGCTATCATCTCAAAGTAAATAGATAGACCAGAAGTAAACACATAACTATAAGTAAATGACTGAATAATTAAAGTTGGCGATAAAACACGAGAGATAGACCTTATGAAGACTTCATTCCTCCCTCCGGGGACGGAAAATGTGTTATCTTCGCAGCTTTTCTCTTCGTTGGATGGTATCTTCACAGAAGACTTCCATTAGGATGTTTAGGTTGCCTGTGAAATCTTGGGATGTGAGGAAGTATTTCAGATCTTGCAATCCTAGTGCGGTTTACCAATCCTTGAGAATGCCAAAGAACCTCAAAGTGAATTCATACATGATCATGTACTTTTCATACTCGACTAAATTCTTTATGACCATCCAAGGTAGAAGTATTGGATTCTTTGGGGCCATTGTAAGACCTTGACATCGTTGAGTGTAAAGCTGTGGAAGCCAATTCCAACCTACTTTGGAGTTGTGGTTGCTGGTTCTAGCCTTCATTTTGGGATAGGATTATTTATCTTGTTGTTCTTATCATCGTCGACTTTGGAGACTTCAGGTTCTTTGTGCTGGGTCATGAAGAGTGGGAGATAGTCCTCTTTGTCCGATGTTAGTGATATTCTGTAGTTTCTTCCACATATTCCTGAGAATCATCAATATATTCTTGAGAATCATTTGATGATGAATCTTCACTATCTTAGATATATCCTTCAAAGGGATAATTATCCTTAGGTGGGATCTCTGAGTTGATGCTATTAAGCTGTTCATCACATCAGAGGTCATCATTAGTTGGGACTTTAGAATCTGAGGTTGTTTCATCATGCTTTTCGTTGAATCCGAAGTACTCGTCGATAGCTCTAAGGTAATCATCAGTTGGATTGTCATCTTTCAAGGTGTAAAGCTCCGGAACCTCTTGATCATATTTTATCGGCTCAGAATCGTGGAAGCCATGATTTTTGGGTTGCCTCTTCATTGACGACTTTTATCATGTCATCCCACGCCTTATCTTCATTTTTTTGCTTTGGTCTTGGGATTTTATAGTCGTCAAAGGTCAGACGTAGAATGACAGGGAACTTCCTGCAGTTGCAATAGATGCATCTCAAGGTGGTGCTCTTCGTTTTACGGGTATTGCGTCTTTGATCATCATGGTTCCTGGGTCCGCAACTTTCTTTCACTTTGCCTTTTTCTGTGCTTCTTTGGCTCACTTCTGGGTTGTCGCAACCGTATCCTTTCTCTCCCACATGAACTTGGGTATGTCAAACTCTGGTTCTTCCATTTGTGGGGAAGCTTGAGGTGCACCAGAGAAGAAATTTTGCATGAAGCTCTCTTGCTTCGGTGGGGAGTAAGGATGTGAGCACATGGGAAATAGGGTAGGCCTTGTCGGAGAAGTTGATGTTCTCCTCGGCTCGGAGCTACCATATTTCAAGCTCTGGATCTTCTCCTTGATGACTGCTATCTCATTTCTTTGTTGTTCGAAGAAGTGAGATAGTGACATTCCCATTGGACAAAAGTCGAACTGTATGGTCTTCAGTCTATGTTCTAGTGCTCGAATAAGTCCGGCGTGTAGGTTGGACGTATCTCCCATATTCATTTCCATTAAATCGATATTGGTTTTCATCTTTCCTTGAGACTGGATGATGTGCTTGATGGAATGACCGATGTTGGACAATGCCCTATTCTGGCTCATAGCATTCTCCGATTGCCAGTTAAGGGTTGCCTCTATGTCTCCTTGGGGCATATGTTCTCCCAATGGTAGGATAACTTTCTTGTGTGGTATTTTTTTAGCGTAACTCAGGTTATCCATTTCAAAAGGTTAGTATGGGGGGAAATCATATAAGTGATTGGAGCTTGTGGGTGATAGCATAAACATTGGAGGTAAAGGCTCTTTTGTGGATGTTGGTTTTGATGGAGGAGGTGGTTTGTGCAGGTTCCTTGGTTCGTATGTGACAATGAGCGAAGGTTCCGAGTTGTAATCCATTTCCATTAACTCCTCATCTTCCTGACACTCTCGATAGTCATAGTCTATATCCCATGGTACGTGTCCTATGAAGGGTCAACGAGACCAGTGGACGCATTGACCATCATGATCAAACTGCTCAATCCAATCGTCGAAGTGATAGGTACCAAACTTAGCTGCAAGTTTTGGATCTTTGAGTTCTGGGTGATCATCTAGGGGTTGGTACATATCTATGAAAAAGGCAGTTAAGTGGAGTTTTTTAAGGTGAGAGTTGTCAAAGCTAATGGCAACTGTTTTATAGAGTTTTCTGGTGAAAGTAGGCTCAGTGGACTGGAGAGGCTAACGGAGATTTCTAAGCTTCTCGTAGTTTGTAACCCATGAGGTAGGGTGAATGTTGATGAGTTCCTTCCTACTAATTTGTCTATGGATTTGGGTACACTGATTCATTCTGTTATTGGCGTCTATGTTTAGGAAGAGAGCATCTTGGCCACTAGGGAGTGATAGGTCCATGTCATGGTTCTGAACTCTCCAAGCTAGCTAGTAGTGTAGAGTCAGTTGGATAGCATCTCTAGCTTGTGGAACTCCGAGTATCTAACTTGTGGAGCTTCAAGTATCTGAACCTAGATCTTCAACGTCTTCGTGAGGTACAGATTGCAGGGGCATGTTAAAGTTGGGATAGATGGCGTTGAGCATGATGTTTGAGGTGCCTAAATTTGATTGTTGGTACTCGTTGTATCGGGTATCCAAGAGGGAAAGACGCGCCACTACGGGCTGCCCTTTTCATTCGTGATACGTCAATACAACTCTAATGACACCAAAATAGATTTGGGTGAAGCCTAGGCTTTTCCACTGGCGTGGAAAGTCCTTTGGTATTGCAGTGTTATGAACTGTTCTTCCTAGTTCCCAAGAATAGGGTGCTGGTCTTTCACTCCTTTGGGCTTTTGTTGGAATAGGGAGCGGATTTTTAACCAAGGGTTACAAGTCTTTTTGGAAAATGCAGAATATGGGATCAGTAGAGGTAGATATGTGGTGGATATTTTCTTTTCTTGGGGTAACACATCTACTTCATAGAGATAGTTGTATTTGCAAGAAAGAGTTTTGCTTCAGGTAGGAGTCATCTCTAACTTTGCTAAGGACTTAGAAAGACTAAACTCTGAAGGTAAAGACACAAACTGAGAAGAACTAGATAAAAATGGTAAAGACTCTGAAATAGACATATTTTTGAGTTTTTTGGACTATAAAGATACACACGCGTATTTGTTCTAAAGATCTATGGACATACTTGATATTTGTTCTAAACATCTAAGGAAAAGACTCAAAACTATTTATTTAAAGATTGTACAGAGATATATGGATAAATACTAGAATTTAAGCACACAAACTGGAATTAAAGAGTATGGAGAGTTTTATTGCTATGATCTCAAAGTAAATAGACAGACCAGAAGTAAACACATAACTACAAGTAAATGACTGAATAATTAAAGTTAGCGGTAAAACACGAGAGATAGACCTTATGAAGACTTTGTTCCTCCCTTCGAGGATGGAGAAAGTGTTGTCTTTACAACTTTTCTCTTCGCTGGACGGTATCTTCACAGAAGACTTCCATTAGGACGTTCAAGTTGCCTATGAAATCTTGGGATATGAGAAAGTAGTTCTGATCTTGCAATCCTAGTGAGGTTCACCAATCCTTGAGAATGCTGAAGAACCTCAAAGTGAATAGGACCAATGAGATCGGGTAGTCGGTGGCTCGGTTAGGTTATAGGCAGTGTGTGACCATATGCCATGCAAGATCGACTCAGGCACTAATACTACAATGTTTTTAGCATCTTGTCCATGATAGATGACATGCTATCCCAAGTCCGTTAGGTTTCTGAGCACAATAACAACCTTACCAACTAAGCAGTAAACTATATGGTAGGTTTTTTTACTTTTCTGAGGCTTTCCACATGGGCTTTGAGCGACTCTCCTTGGCCTATAGTGCCCTTCAACTTTGTTGGGAACAAGTCGCTTACTACCAATACCAGTTTACCTAACTTGGTTCTATTCCAGAGGCTATTGTAATCACAACAAGTGGCATAAGAGCAAACATTTACTATTATAGTAGTGCCTAGTTGATATTGTATAACCTAACAAGCCATCAGTTTCCCAACAAGCAG
The DNA here is from genome assembly GCA_038996855.1 of Solanum aculeatissimum. Lineage (NCBI taxonomy): Eukaryota > Viridiplantae > Streptophyta > Magnoliopsida > Solanales > Solanaceae > Solanum > Solanum aculeatissimum. The sequence goes on from JBCEWC010001038.1 coordinate 15,292, forward strand.
AGCTTGCTGGAGTGTCACCTTAAACCTCTCCCTACTCCTTCAAACTAAGCCACCTAATTACCCATCCATCGAAGAGAGAAGTTTAGCCAACGATCATATTATTCAGACAGAAAGTATATTTACAAAAGCATAGTAGCTTTGAGAGAATTTCTAAGTATATTTCTCTCAGACTATACCTATGGACTCTAAGACTACTTCTAGCTTTTTTTCTTTAAGTTATAAGTTTCTCTAAGTTTAGGACATGGCCTCCTTTTTATAGGCGAAGGTTGGCCTTACAAATTGACTCAAAATAAAAATATTATCACACGAGGCACACCATTTTAGGAATGGATGGGCCCTACCTTATTATGAAAATAGCAAACCTATCTAAATATAGTAAATCTTATTAGGACTTACTATCTTTATTTAATTTATTCAAACCAGTCCCCACCTAAAATGTGAACGAAGCCAACTAAAACAAAACATAAAACCAAAGCATGATGTTGGCATATGACAACATGTGCAAGCTAGTGAGTCAGCTACTTGTTGGCAACATGTAAGCAGGTGTGCAAGCTACTTGTAGGCGTCTTTAAAGTAGGTGGGTAAGCTGCTACTGTGGGTTCTTGGTGATGAAGTATTGTGGCTAACTTGGTGAAAAACTTTGTGGTTGGCTTAGTAAAGAAGCTATGGTAAACCTGGTGGTGATGTTTTGGGGTAAACTTGGTGAGAAAGCTGAGGTAATTTGGATAAGTGGTAATTTTTGTGGAGGGGGTAACTTTGGGGTAGTGAAACTTGCACATGTCATCGGGTAGCATCAGACTATGCAAAGGGTGAAGGAGTTGTCGATGGGCATGAGTATCCTTCTTCCATCTACTAATTGATATTGTGTTTCTTCTTGCTCAACTCACTGTTCTCAAGACCTCTCTTGAGTGATATGGTGAAGTATCCATTCCTGCTCATTGATCCTACGACATTGTGATCCCACTTTTGTGGTAGAAGGTTCAACCTTATGCTCATTATGGCCTGAGTAATCTGATCTCTGGTGATTTCGTATGGAACCTTGTATTCTCAAGTAGCTTATTGGACCTCTTCCCAGTGAGGGTGGTCGTCAGTGTAGTTCTATCGTGATCTTTCCTTGGGCCATATCTCCTTTGGGATGCATCTATTTTGCTGGAAGATGATTCTTTATGCTTCATGGTATTTGTCTTCCAAGGATAAAATAGAGACGGGGAATTTCCAGCATATGGAAATTTTTGGTTGGGCCTGGGACTGTCTGTTAATAACCTTCACTAATCTATGCAACATAAAAATCTTAGACTCGTAGAAATCTCTGAAGTAACACACCCACCATCATCTCAGTTGAAACTAAAGAAAGAATTTCAGCAAGGGTGGTTGGATTCTGTCAAAATCCCTGAACAAGTTGCACTTGAACTCCCTAGTATTGGTGACATAGGTACCAAAATAGCAATAGGAGTTCCTGGGGAAATCATGTGCCAAGAGGATGAAGACATAGCAAAATGGGTTCTCCGGTGGACTCTAAAAGGTTTGAGGACGGATCCTCCATACTTTCTAAACACTTGGAGTTCATAGAACACCCTTCATTCCACCATGATGAGTGACTAATTGAAACTATCCCCAAAGTAGGTGAATAATTCTGGTAGGTAGTCCACCATTTCATCTGAAGGTGTTAGTGGTCTTCTGATCATTGAGATGTATGCAAGTTTTCCTAAGTTGGTGTCTGTACCGGAGAAGTGGAATAACTTAGAAGCGGAGGTGTATGGCTTAAACTCTTTCCTGAAAGTTATTCCCTTCGTTCTTATCTCAAGGCGATCCTTGAGTTTCTTGTAGATGTCAAACCCATTGATGAGGTCTCTTCTGGTGATGGCTGAACCAAGGAACTTGGTTCTGAACTGTAAGCCCAAGAAGAACTCAATATTAACCGGGTGTCTAGTGATCAGCTTGTTCATCAGGATTTCTCTCAATAGAGTGCTGAAGTTCTAGAAGTGAGAAATCTAGTGATCATCGGGTAGGACTATTGGGTTAAGGATGGATGATGTAGCCCCTGTATCCATGAGTGAAATTACATGCACCAGCTTATCCCATTTGGATGAGAAGATAGCCAGTTGAATGTGCGGGGTGTCAACTTGATCATTTTTTCTTGGGTTGGATATTTGGTACATGCTGTGGCTAGATTCATCTGTGGTGTTTTCATCCTCGTTTGCTACTTCATACACTTCTAAGGAGAAGAGTGCCTTGCCTGTTGGTTCATCCTCTAGTGAGAAGACAGACTCTAGGTCGTCATCTCTGCTGATATAGATGCCTGATTAGTCTGCTATTTCCTCGAATACTTGGAGGTCCTTGACTGATCTCTTTGACCACGGTCAGTCCTTGGTAAAGTGTCCAGGTCTATTGTATAAGAAGCAACGGGTATTCTTGTCATGGTTTCCTGGACTTTTCCTCCTGAAGTATTTGGTGCGCTGGGTCATCCTTGACCTTGCGTCTGGAGGTCTGAGAAGCTTGAACCTCTTGTAGTATTTGTGGACCTTCCTTCTTTCTTGGCAGCTTGAGCAAGCACAGTCGAACTTTGTGACTAAGTCATTCCTGCTGCATGCCCTTTCAAGTGTCGAGTTGCTCTGGATGATTTGTTGCAGGAATGATCTCTTGGTGAAAATGGTGTCCAGTGCTTGGAAGATCACCTGCCTAATGTAGCCAATGTGCGGGACACTTATAGTCTAAATATTTTCTTCTATGATCGTCATGGCGTGCCCTTCTAGCATCTTAGGCAGGGATGACATGAATGCCTGCTTCAAACTAGGGTCTCCTCATAGCTCAAAGTAGATTATTGCCATCTGTTTGGACATGGATATCGATGACATCTCTGTCTTACGATATGCACTTAATCTCAAAGAGTTATCTTCGTAGCTTACACCATCCGAGCCCCTATAAGCCCAGGAGGTACACTTGCACACAATCAATTTGATAGAGTCACCACAAAACCTAACTCTCAATATCACATGATCCAGGGTCAAGTTGTACATGGGTGTAAGGCCCTAAGGTCTAAGCCTGAAAACCCCTTGAGCCCCCTCCCCCCCCATATGCCTAGAGGGTACACCCATGCACAATTAGGGTGTGAAAAAGTGTGTGGATCCACGGGTAATCGACTGGGTCCCCGACCTAAAGTATCTCATATCAACCAGGTCCCCGACCCAAAACATTATCTCTTAATTGGGCCCATGACCCAAAGTATCATAATGATGGGATGAATCCCCTACGAGAGAAAGAATCCCCCTAACATAATAGATAGGGTCCCAAACCCAAAAAATAAATCAACGGGGTCCTAGACCCCAAAATGTAGTCAATGAGGTCCTAGACCAAAAATATCAACAAGTTCTCACTTTTAGAATCGACACCTAGATCTTGGACACTCGAACGTGGCCATCAGAGATTACAGATCGTAGGAAGCATCACCCAGGTATAGTACACTTAGATGTTTCCACCAGTGACTACAAATCACATGGTGTATCATCTAGGTTTCAGAGCATAGAAACAGTCAGCCCTATCCTAGTTTACTCAAACCCAAATCTCCGAAGTTATACAGTTCATCACGAGAAGAATCATACCCCTCCAACCACGCATAATCATTACCTCCCTAAGATAATGAAAAATAACCCCATCCTGAGGTACGAAGAGAACTAGTACATAACAACTAATAACAGTATGCAAAAGTATATATATGTGTCACCAATTAGTGTAAACCCGACCTAATAAGGCCAAATATGCCACAATCCAACCAACCAAAGGTAATAAAATCAAGCCATGGGCAACTATAGCTCTATCACAAGTATCTACACCAGAACCAAGTCACAACATGACATATAATCAATTAACGACCTCACAGACAACATATCTCAGGAGCATTAGGCTACATACTCATACAGGCAAGAGTTAGGTCAGAATACATACCTGCCCCATGGCATCAACCCATATACAACCTTTACCAGGCCTCCCTATAGTAAATAATACTAGCCAATACCAAAACTATAACTAATAAAGCTACCAACATAGGGTACAACTCCACAACATCATATACTACGCACATGGAGTACAACCAATCATAGACCACATATTTCAGCTCAATATGTATCTATCCCAACTCAGTCTAAGGTTTAGGAAAAACCTAACCTACCAGGCAGCCGATGCCTCGCATACTGAGTTAATCAAACTGATCTTTTCCACTCCTGATCTCTTCTCGATGCTGCTCAGCTATCAAAATATAGATTCATAAGGTTAACTCAGTCACATTGGCTATAACATCTTGAAAAATAGGTGCAATTATGTCAATAACGCCTAAATAGGAAAAAATAGGGTTGATGCCTAGAATTCCAAATAAATTCCCATAAAATGATCCCCACGTCATTCCAAGTCCACAACAAAATATTTAGCTCAAAACAGACCCAGAAGGTCGAAAATGACTAAAAACTAGGTTATATTCTTTACCGAACAATATTTCTTTCAAAACTTTCTCTATCAAATTTTATAGAAAACAACTAAAATTTTCAAAATCCAAGCATACCATTGTTTTCCTCTCTAAGAGTAGAACAACTTAGACTCAAATTTCATTTAATTCCATCAAGAATCGACCGAGATATTGAAATGTAAATTTTCACACATATTAAGAACATAACAAGCTAAAAGAGTGTTTTACCTCTAAATATAAAACCCAAATGGGATACCACCACAATGTTCCTTGCAAAAAATTGAATTATGTAGCCTTTTGAATCATCCAAATCGGAGTAGTATATCTCAAGTTACGACCTAATGAAGTTTTTGTCAATGGTTGCTCGCGAGGGGCTGAAGCGTATATATATAGGCCACCTCCTTAGACTACGTAAATGCGGACTATTCTCTAAGAATGCGGAGCTCAGTGCTGCCCATTCTCCGCAGACGTAGGCATGACTCTTCGAATGCGAAGCTCTACCTGTCTGCCCTTCCGCGATCTTGGAGTTTTAATCGTCTGGTGTTGCACCAACAATTGCAAAAACTTCTCTGGGGAATTCCCGGGCCGTTTGGTGTCTATTTTATGCAAAAGAAATAGTGCAACTACATGGATTTACCTTTTGGATCCAAAAGTGTGGTTCGAAATCCCAATAGAGCACCCTACGAATAAATGAGGGTCCCACTTCTTTCCAGCTAATTTTAGCTAAAAGAACGAAGGGAGTCAAAATGCAACCGGAAGCCCCCGCCAGTCAATGAAGGGTCGTTTTAGGTTACTTTTGACATTCCATAACTGACCACACCATCAAATTTCTATTTTGAGCGCATTTAGCTAGGTTTTTTGTTTTTACAGAAAAGCACTTTTAGCTTTCAATTGGACTCATTTTGCAACTTTCATCTCAAATTCATACCGGGACCCTCCACCCTCAGACTAACCACCCTTTTGGCCTAAATCAACCATTTTGGAGCTGATGGAACCATCAGAATCCCATTCTGATGTCATTTGCTAGCATTTTACAAGAAATCTCATTTTCACAATTATAACTTCTCGTTAACTTGCAAATTCACAACCAATTCAACCTATAACCATTCCAACATTCCCAATAAGTCATTAAAGGTCCGAGGTCACCATACATAAGCTTAAATTAGCAGAGTAACCACAAAAATACTGAAATGACCCAGAGGATCATTACAACTTCCCCTACTTATATGACTTTCATCTGCGAAAGTAAAGTAAAGGCATACCTGATGGCTCAAGTAGGCCAGGGTACTGCTCCTACATCTGTGCCTCCATCTTCCAGGTACCCTACTCAACCGGAAGGTGACACCACTGAACCTTAACCATTGATATAACGTTGGAGCGCAACTGTCTGGAATCCATGGCTAGCATGGCCATCAGCTCCTCAACAAATGTCTAACGGTCATCTAACTCAACTGAATCATACTATATGTGACTCGTCTAGAATGTACTGACGTAACATCGACACATGAAATATGGGATGTGTGTCCGAGTAAGCTGGAGGTGGGGCCAACTCATAAGCAACTTACCCAACCTATCTCAGGATCTTGATAGGGACAATATACCGGGAGCTCAAGTTACCCCATCTCCCAAACTGCCTGACCCTTTTCAGGGGTGACACTCTCAAGAATACTCGGTTTCCAACCTCAAACTATAAGAACCGACATCTACAGTCAACATAAATCTGGTGCTAACTCTAAGTTATCCTCAACCTATCCTATATAACTCGAGCCCTGGCTAAGGCATCCTGCAATAAATCTATATTGTATGGAACCGACTCGATAGACTCAAACCACCCAACTAGAATACGACATCGTCGATCATACAATGCCTTAAATAGGGCCATCTAAGTGCTGGTATGATAGATGTTATTATAGGAAAACTCAGCTAACGACAACAACTAGTCCCACTAACCCCCAAAATCTAACACACAAGCCCATACATATTCTCCAGAACCTGTATAGCATGCTCGGACTGGCCATTTGTCTGGGGATGAAATGTTGTGCTTAGATAAACCCAGGTGCCCAACTCTCATTGAAAAGCTCTCCAAAAGCTGGAGGTAAACTTTGACCCTTGGTCATATATGATAGATACAAACACCCCATCCAACTGGGCTATCTCCTTAATGTAAATACGACATAACCACTCATCTCTAAAGGTAGAATGGACTGGAAGGAAGTGTGCAGACTTAGTCAACCGATCAACTATAACCCAAATGCTATCATAACCCCTAGAAGTACGAGAGAGACCCACAACAATGTCCATAGTCACACATTCCCACTTTCACTCGAGAATGAGTGACAGCTGAAGTATCCCACCTGGTCGCTGGTGCTCAGCCTTTACCTGTTGGAAACTGAGGCAAGATGACATATAATTGGAAATATCCTTCCTCATACCATCCCATCAATAATGTTGTCTCAGATCTCGATACATCTTAGCTAATAAGTAGTAAACTCCACACCTCGAGACTCCAGCAGTCGCAATGCCTATAACAGCTCAATACATACTACAAGAAACTCCTGTGCATCCTCTCCCGCAGCTCCTAATAATCTCGATGGGGCTAACCTCAGAAAGTACCCAAGTAACTATTGGTCCTGAAATGGTACAACTTCCTCTGGTGGGCTAGAACCTCTAGAGAAGCAGTCTCTGCTAGTGCGTGGACTAGAAGAGTTAGAGCTAGTGTCGCACCCTACTATAAGTCTTCAAGTGCTACTATGAACTGTGCAATGGCCGCCTACACCTATGGTGTAACTTCAAAGGCGACTGGGAAAGTTGGTGTCTCTAGCTGCGATAAAGTTGGGGCGCCCGATCTCAGCTCAATAGGCTCTGGAGGCTGCTCCCTATCAGGGACTAACAGTGCAACCCTACCCCAGTGGTGAGTCCATCCTCCATATGTCATATCTATAAGACAGGAGAAAAGTCAGATTTTCAAAATTGAAGGACCATTGACAATATCGCACAACAAGAATCAACAACAAAGGAAGTTTCCTAAACATCCCATAGCCTATTGGAGATAAGCAATGGATGTCTCCGCACCCATCCATAGGACTCTACTAGATGATAGCTCTATAAAGTTGAGACTAGTGAGCTTGGATCTGATACCAACTTGTCATGGCCTGATTCCATTCATGATGGTGCCTGTCAGATTCCACCTACAAAACCCAATTTCCCAACCCTAGGGTACATGTCCTAAATCTGTAGTCAAAAGTACAACAGATACAACAATATAAATAAACACAACCTACCCAGGATCTGGAAGTCACCTGTATAGAGCTATAATTGACACAAGTACATACCATACATATATAACAATAATCATAATATATAAAATCAGGAGTGCTTCTATGAATACAAACCACTACTGCACAAAGCCAATGTTTGGATACAAAAGACGACCATCAAAAGGGAAGGAACCTGCAAAGTAGCTAGAGCTGCCAGTGCTCACCAAAAGTCTCCTAAAGGCTCACAAATCCTCCAGAACTTGAAGCCCATGGCTAGAACCTGAACTTGCACTATGGGAAAATACAGAAAGTACAGGGTGAGTACCAAAAGAAAGTGCCCAGTAGGCATTATCGACCGACTGAGTGAAATAATATACATATATAAAGCTCAACTATAGATAACTATAGTAAATCCAGTAAATCAAACTCAGATCAAGGAATGAGCATGTTTGGAAAATCCCTAAAACCCCAACTAAACAACCAATGAGAAGTATAATGAAACTAAAAAATAGAGATGGAGTAGGCCCACACTGTAACTATCGCCAAACTAAATCATAGCGATGTACATGGGTGCAAGGCTCTAATAGCTATACCTGTACACCGCCCGGGCCCCTATAATCCTAGGAGGTATACTTGTACACAATCAAGTTGACAGAGTCACCACAAACCCAAATCTCATGATCACATGATATAGGGTCAAGTTGTATATGGGTGTAAGGCCCTAAGGTCTAAGCCTGAATGCCCTCAAGCCCCCATAAGCCTAGAGGGTTCACCCATACACAATCAGGGTGTAAAAAGATGTATGGATCCATGGGTAGTCAATCGGGTCCTCAACCCAAAGTATCTCATATTAATCGGGTCCCCGACCCAAAACATCATGTCTTAACTGGGTCCTCGACCCAAAGCATCAAACTGGTGGGATAAATCTCACACATGAGAAAGAATCCCCCTAAAATAACTGATAGGGTCCCAAACCCAAAAGATAAATCAACAGGGTCCTAGACCTCAAAACGTAGTCAATAGGGTCTTAGACCCAAAATATCAACAGGTGCTTGAATGCCTTTAGAATCGGCACCCAAGACTTGGACATTCAGACGTGGCCACCAAAGACTACAAACTATGGGGAGCGTCAACTAGGTCTTGATCACTCAGACGTAGCCATTTGAGAATACAGACTACAAGGAGTGTCATCTAGGTCTTAGAGCATAGGAACAATCAACCCCTCCTTAGTCTATTTGAACTCAAATATTCAAAGTCATATTGTCCCTCATGACAAGAATTATACCCCTCTAACCACGCATAACCATCAACTCCTGAAGATAATAAAAGATAACCTCATCCTCAGGTACGAAGAAAATCAATACATAACAACTAACATAAGTATATAAGAGTATATATATGTGTCACCAATTAGTGTAAACCCAACCTAATAGAGCCAAATATGCGACAATCCAGCTAACCACAGTTAATAAGAGTAAAGCATGGGCAATTATAGCTCTATTATAAGTATTTACACCATAACCAAGTCACAACATATCTTAGTAGCATCAGGATACATACTCATACAGGCAAGAGTTAGGCAGAATACATACCTGTCCCATGACATCAACCTATATACGACCCTTACCAAGCCTCCCTGTAGTCAATAATACCAACCAATACCAAAACTACAGCTAATAAAGCTACCAACATAGGGGTACAACCCCACAATATCATATACTATGCACATGGAGTACAACCAGTCACACACCACACATTGGGGTAGGTTTAGCTACTCTTTTTGGAATTAAATTTGAGTTATTAAGCATATTTATGTGATAATTGTAAGATCTAGATTGAGTCATGAGTAAATGGTTGATATATTAGAATTGTGGTGGAAAAGTGATCTTAATTATGCCGAGATTTGAGTAAAATGTGATCTTACTGACTAAATCAAGATAAGATCATGTGTATTGAGATAATTTGGGATATTAATGTGATAATATGAGACTTGTGATACTATTTGGGTAAATTGTGGTAATATCATGGCTTATGAGACATTTTTAAGGATAATGTGTATATTGTAGGACGAGTAAGGTCTGGTAGTGTTGGTTTATTTGTATATTTGGGACGAGTGAGGTCTGGTATTGTTGGTACTCTTGACTATGATATAATTATGATGATCTGAGACATTAACGTTTTGGGCACTAATTGTGACACTTGACATTATTCTATATGACTATTCGAGACTCTTGTATTAGTATTCTTGTTATGTGGTCATTATATATACATGCCTATTTAGATTGTTTCATGGACTTATATTGATCCCACATTGCATTGTACCATTCCTTGACCTGTGTGGGTGGCAAGGTTGAGATATTGTGATACCCCTTGATCACGGGCAGCTGGCAAGGCTAAGACATTGTGAAACTCCTTGACCATGGGCAGGTGGCAAGGTTGAGATATTATAATATCCCTTGAACACGGGCAGGTGGCAAGGTTGAGAAACTGTGACATTGCTTGACCACAGGTAGGTGACAAGGTTGTGTGATACTTGACATATGGCTTGAAGAGTCCTATGCATTATGTTCATATCTCTTATTGTATTGTACCATTGGTGATTATAGAGATCTTATCATACCTCTATGTATATTGTTATTGTGTACTAACATTTTTGGATGCAAGTGATGGTATTCTTCATTATTACATACTTGTCGATTTCTCTTATCCAGTCAGTTAAACCTACTAGGTACATTTTGGTGTACTCACTCCTACTTTGTTTCCTCCCTAGATCAAGCACAGGGACCCGCATAGAGTAGTTAATTCACTCTAGTTGAGATTTTTTGCACCTATCTAGATCTTACCAGTGAGGCTCAGACTTCGAGTCATCGTGGATCTTTAGGATTTTCTTTATTGCTTTCTTTTAAACTCTGTATCGTATATTATCAACTTTGTATTTTCATTTGAGATGATTTTATTACTCTTCAGTACTATTTTAAATACTCTTGTACTCATGACTCTAGGTTTTGGGATTTCTTATGATATGTTGTGATGGTTTTTGCTTAATTTTATTTTTCTTTAGTCATGATCCGATTTTGGGTCATGACAAGTTTGGTATCAGAGCTCTAGGTTTGTTAGGCTCGTGAGTCAGGAGCAAGGTGTATAGTAGAGTCTCACGGATAGGTATGTAGACATCCATACCTATTTTTGAGAGGCTACGGGGTACTTATTAGGAAAAACTTTCATGTATTGTTTCTATTCATGTGTTTCTTCATATCACATGGTTTGAAAGTGTCTAATTTACTCCTTCTATGTAGATACTGATGACCAGATCCTAATGTTTAGTGGGAGAGCCCAAGCCTGCTGATATGGCTCCCACTCATGGCTGTAGTAGAGCTCGTGATAGGGAAAAGGGTCAAGGACATGTTATAAGGGAAGCTCCACTCAGATGTCAGACTAGATTAGCTTCTACAGAGCCTACTTATGAGCCAGAGGGGCCTACAGATCCTATTCCACCACCCTCAGCCCCAGATGTTACACCCTTGGTTCAGGAATTACGTTTGAGGGTATTGGCTAGATTGGACAAAGATCCTCTCGCCCCAGATACTATTGATGTGTTGGTTTCTACAACACTAGTTGGTCCTTCTATAGATCCAGTTGAGCCAGTCATGACCCATGTCGGTCCTTCTTACACCCCAGTGGATCCTCCTATGGCTGTTATGATTCTGCCTTAGACATCTCGATTGAGTTTGAGTTTTGGGTTTTAGAGTTTGGCCATTGCTCCATCTATTGCACCACCCTTATTTATGGTAACACCTTTATTTACTAATCCAGCCATGTCTATTGCTGAGCAGAAGAGTTTTAAGCAGTTTATCCATTTGGCTCCCTTGAGATGATGGCACCTCTGGTGATAGAGCTTATCATTTCTTGTCAGAGTGTTAGAATCGTCTATGTAATTTGGATATTTTAGAGTCGCATGGAGTATTTTATACCTCTTACCAGTTCACCGGCCTAGCTAAGAAGTAGTGGAGGTCAATTTTGGATCTTTGACCTATTGGATCTCCAATCATGACATGTTAATAGTTTACAGGGATATTCTTGGAGAAGTTCATGCCATATAACCTCCGGGATGAGTTTAATAGACTTCATTAGGGTTCTATGTCAGTGTCAGACTATGAGGCCAGGTTTCATTCATTGTCCAGATATTCCTTGTCCAGCATCGCTACTAAATTTGAGAGGATTTGACGTTTCACTAAGGGGTTGGCAAGGTATTTTCAGGAGGCTACAACTTTTTTTATTCTGGCTGGAGGCAAATTTTAGAGTATGGTGGATTATTCTCGCATGATAGAGCACATTAGTCATGATAGACAAGATGGTAGGAAGAGGTTCCGTTAGCATAGGTTGTTTAGTACGAACCTGCCTGGGATCGAGAGTTTTAAAGACAAGGAAATCAGGGTTAGACATTTCAGGCAGCTCTTTTAACATCTGACTGTGTTGACAGGTCTAGGCCAACCTAGATAGGTCGTGATAGTTCTCTTAGTTCGGTCAGACATGGTGGTTCTTTGGCACAGTCATCTCAAGGATGCGATCCCCGAGCCTGCTATGTTAGTGATGAGGTTAGGTATTTCACCAACCATTATCCACATCATGCATTTCTTGCCCAGGTTTTAGAATCTCAGTCAGGCCATCCAACCCTAACTCCAGCAACTAGAGACACCTCTTAGGGCCTGAGGAGAGGTACCCGAGAAGGTCGTAGCATAGTGAGAGGTGGAGCTCATAGAGGCCCATAGGCTAACAGTGACCATAGAGTTTGCTATATTGTCCTAGATAGAGCCGAGGCACAGACCTCTGATGCAGTTATTATAGGTACGGTCCTAGTATGCCACCGTTCAACTTCAGTTTTATTTGACCCATGTTCTACTTATTCATATGTGTCAGCTTATTTTGCTTTGGATATTGATATTATATGTGAGCCACTTGTCAAGCCTGTTTATGTTTCCACCCCGGTAAGTGAGTCAATAGGGTGAATTAGGTATTGCGAGGATGTGTTATGACTTTTATGGGGAGAGATACTATTTTTGACCTAATATTGTTGGATATGGTGGACTTCGATGTGATATTGGGTATGGATTGGTTGTCGCCTCATCATGTTATTCTTGATTGACATGCAAAGAGTGTGACCTTAGTTTGTCCTGAGTTACCTTAATTTGTGTGGATTGGAGCCTCTACGTATCCTTGTCGGTTGATGGATAAGGATTGTTTGTCTTATTTAGCCCATGTTTGGGCTATTTCTTAGGAGTCCCCATCATTAGAGACTATCAGGGTTGCTAGAGAATTTATGGATATATTCTTGACTGATTTTCCTGGTGTTCCTCTGGAAAATGATATAGACTTTGCTATTGATATGGAGCTTGGCAAAAATCCCATTTCTATTACACCATATAAGATGGCTTCGACTGAGTTGAAGGAGCAATTAGAGGATTTATTGAAGAAAGGGTTCATTCGTCCGAGTGTATCTCCTTGGGGTGCACCTGTCTTATTTGTGAATAAGGATGACACTATGCATATGTGTAGTGACTATCGCCAGTTGAACAAAGTGACCATCAATAACAAATATCCTTTGCCTCGCATTGATGATCTTTCTTACTAGTTGCAGGGTGCCTCAGTATTCTCCAAGATTGATTTGAGGTCCGACTATCATTAGTTGAAAATTTGGGAGTCTGCTATCTCAAAGAAAGCTTTTAAGACCCATTACGAGCATTATAAGTTCGTGGTTACATATTCAGGTTGACTAATACCCTAGCTACTCTTATGGAGTTGATGAACTGAGTGTTCAAACCCTACTTAGACATATTTGTGATCGTATTTATTGATGATATCTTGGTTTATTCAAAGAATGAGGCCGATCATGTTCAACACTTGAAGACTGTACTCCAGAATTAAAGGAAGAGAAGTTATAAGCCAAGTTCTCAAAGCGCGAGTTTTGGCTTGAGTCTGTTGAATTTCTTGGGCATATGGTGTCAAAAGAGGGTATTATAGTTGATTTGTCCAAGGTGGAAGTTGTTCGTGAGTGGGTTATATCTACTTCTGTGACTGAGATTTTGAGTTTCATTGGTTTGTGGGGTATTATTGATGTTTTGTTCAAGGATTCTCTTTTTTAGCAGCCCCCTTGACTAGACTGACTCAGAAGGATATGACATTTCAGTGGTCAGAGGAGTGTGAGGCGAGCTTTCTAAAGCTCAAGGATTTATTGACTTCATCACCTATTCTTTCTATGCTTGAGAAATGAGCGCTATTTATGGTATATTATGACATTTCTGGTGTGGGTTTGGGTGGTGTATTAAAGTAAAGAGAGAAGGTGATAGCTTATGTTTCTAGACAACTGAAGGTTCATAAGAGAAACTGCCCTACCCATGACTTAGAGTTAGTTGTAGTGGTATTTGTGTTGAAATTATGGCATCGCTATCTTTCTGGGGTACATTGTGAGGTCTTCACCGATCATCGAAGTCTTGTATACATCTTTTCTTAGCCTAATTTGAATATGAGATAGGGTAGATGGTTGGAGTTGCTTAAGGACTATGGTATCTCTATTCTATACCACCTTGGGAAGGCAAATGTTATGGCAGATGCTTTGAGCCAAAATACTACTAGTATGGGGAGTTTTCCATTCTTGACGGCTGAGGAGAGGCCCTTATCTTTGGAGTTTCAGTTGGTTTCTAGACAAATGATTTGTTTGGATATTTCCCCTCCTCAGATTATTTTGAACTTTGTTAAGGCTAGATCTTTCTTTCTTGATCAGATATATGCTCATCAACTTGAGGATCCCAGGTTGTGCATGATTCATGACAAAGTGTTGAGAGGTGAAGCCAGGCCAGTTGTTATTGATTCAGGTGGTGCCTTGAGGATAAATGGGAGACTTTATGTGCCTAAGGTTAGGAATTGGGTGAGATTGATATTAGAGGAGGCCCATTGTGCTAGATATTTCATCCATCATAGTGTGGCAAAGAGGTACCATGATCTCAAATAATATTATTGGTGGTTCAGGATAAGAAGGGACATAGCTGAGTTCATGGCAAAGTGTTTGAATTGCCAACAAGTCAAGTTTGAGCACCAAAGGCCTGGTGGATCGATGCAAAAGATACCCATTCTCGAGTGGAGGTAGAGGAGAGTGACTATGGATTTTGTTACAAGTTTGGCAATGGCCTTGGGACAGTTTGATTCAGTTTGGGTGGTTGTTGATTCTTTGACCAAGTTGGCTTACTTCTTACCGGTGAAGACTAGTTACAGTGCAAAGTAGTTGGCTAGGTTGTATATTTGGGATATTATCAAATGACATGGTTTGTCAGTGTCATATAGGGGATCAGTGTTCACTTCCCATTTTTGGTGGGCTCTACAGCGTAGTTTGGGTACTAGAGTGGATTTGAATTCAACTTTCCACCCCCAAATAGATGGACAGTCCGAGCGCACCATTCAGGTGTTAGAGGACATGTTGCGGGCTTGTGTAATAGATTTTAGAGCCCGATAAGACCAACACTTACCATTGACAGAGTTTGAATATAGCAACTGTTACCATTCTAGCATCCAAATAGCATTATTTGAGCCCTTGTATGGCCGGAGGAGTAGATCACCATTGGATAGTTTGACTCAGGTTTAGCTGATATGTTGAGTGTGTATCTACTTAGAGATCCCATAGATCGGGTTTGTTTGATTCAGGGTAGACTATTGACAACTCAGAGCCACCAAAAGAGCTATGATGATTAAAGGACTAGGACTCTTAAGTTCTTTGTTGGTGATAGTGTTTAGCTGAAAGTTTCACTCGTGAAGGGTATGATGAGATTTCTAGAAAAGGGGAAAGCTCAGTTTGAGATTCATTGGCCCATTTGAGATTTTGAGAAGAGTTAGTGAGGTGCCCTATGAGTTGGCCTTACCACCGAGATTATCATCAGTACATCCTGTTTTTCATGTTTCTATGCTCCGTCGGTACATTTTCAATGCGTCCTATGTGATATCTTACTATTCAGTTGAGTTGGGCCCAGATTTGTCCTTTGAGGATGAGCCTATAGCTATATTGGACAGGCAGGTCTGGATATCGAGATCCGAAGATATACCTTCTATGAAGGTTTAGTGGCGACACTGTTCTATTGATGAGGCTACTTGGGAGTTTGAGTCTAACATGTGGGCCAGATATCCCAGCCTTTTTTAGGCTTTAGGTACTTCTCTTTTCCATATGTTCGAGGAAAAATATTATTTTTAGTGGTGAATGATGTAGTGACCTTGTTGTTCATTTTTGGCCTTATCTATAAAAATTACACTTTTACCCTTTTGTAAGTTACTTTGGGCCTATTTTGAACTATTTGCATTGTTGGAACTGCAATCCTGAGTTTTAAAAGTGGAAAATATGGATTTTGGCATTTTTGGGAGATAAATTATTGAAAAAGTGAGTTTTTATATCATTTCGAGTTTCGAGTGCTAGATCAGAGATCTGTTAATTAAATTAGCTCTGGAACGTTGAAACTAGTTTATGAGAAGTTACAGAACTGAATTCATAGTTAAAATGAGGTTTTTAGGCCCAAAGTTGTGTTTTGAGTTGTTTTCGAACCCAAAGTTTAACTTTGGTCAATATTTGGAGTTCAGAAGTTCTGATCAAAATTCTGACAATTTCAATAGTTCTGGATCGTGAAACCAACACTAGAAATGGTCTCGTCATAATTTTTGGAGTTATCGAACGTAGTTTTGGTATTTTGAGTTTTAAACTAGTTTATACAATTTGCATTGGTAATGTGGCAAGAAGGCCTTAAAATTGATTTTTGATGATTCTGTTGAGTCCGAACCGTTGTTTCTGGTATGGATACATATTTGGTTTTTGAAATTCTGATTTCGGATGAGTTTCAAATGTCCGTTCCAAGTATGGAATTAGACTTGGCTTTAGCTAGTGCACAATTTTCTGGTGCAATCATATTTTTTTCTCCACGTTTGCGGAGGTCTAGATATTATTACCCTCCTCATTCGTGAAGGATTGATCCGCGTTCGTGGAGGTGTTATTGTATCTCCCTTTCTCCGCATTTTCAGAGAACATGTGTGTGGCCTGCGGATTAGTCTCTGCATTCATAGAGGTCTTTTGGTCAATTCGTCTCCACTCGCGAGGCCCCACCCGTGTTCGCGGAGTGCTTTTTGTAACTGAACAGTGTTAAATTTGAGAACCACCATTTTTATTTTATTTTCAAACTTTTAAAGCTTTTGGGGTGATTTTGAAAGAGAATTTTCGAAAACTTTTGTTGGGTAAGTGTTTCTAAGACTATTTTAATTATTTTTCGTGAGCTTTATATTGATTTTTCCTTGAATTTCATGAATTTGGATGTCCAAAATTGGGGATTTTTAGTTTATGATTTTAAAACTTTAAATGGTGATTTCTCCTTCGATTTAAACTCGAGTTTTGTGAAATTTTCATCCATAGATTCTATTTTTCGTGTAGAACTTGATTTTAAAGTCAATTTTTAGATTTGAAAACTTTGAATTTTAGCCCTAAATTTAACCATTTTGCTCCTAAACCTAATTCGTGCCAATATAGGTATCAAAATTCTCCTCATGATGCATAATATCTATTGTTGATAGTGATTAATTAATTTGGGGATCGTTTTGAGGATTGAGTTGATTGAAAGCTTGTCCAAGTGTGGTTTCGGCATTTGGGTAGGTTTAGCTAACCTTTTTGGAACTGGATTTGAGTTATTAAGCATGTTTACGTGATAATTGTGAGATCTAGATTGAATCATGAGTAAATGATTGATATATTAGAATTACGGTGGAAAAGAGATCCCGATTATGTCGAGATTTGAGTAAAACGTGATCTTATTGACTAAATTAAGATAAGATCTTATGAATTGAGATAATTTGGGATATTAATGTAATAATATGAGACTTGTGATACTTTTTGGGTAAATTGTGGTAATTTGATGGCTTATGAGACATTTTTAAGGATAATGTGTATATTTTAGGACGAGTAAAGTTTGGTAGTATTGGTTTATTTGTATATTTGGGACAAGTGAGGTCTAGTATTGTTGGTACTCTTGACTATGATATAATTATGATGATCTGAGACATATTGACATTTTGGGCACTAATTGTGACACTTGATATTATTGACATTTTGGGCACTAATTGTGACACTTGATATTATTCTTTATGACTATTTGACACTCATGGACTTGTATTGATCCCACATTGCATTGTACCATCCCTTGACCTGGGTAGGTTGCCAAGGTTGAGATATTGTGATACCCCTTGATCACGGGCAAGTGGCAAGGCTGAGACATTGTGAAACTCCTTGACCATGGGCAGGTGGCAAGGTTGAGATATTGTAATATCCCTTGACCACGAGCAAGTGGCAAGGTTGAAAAACTATGACTTTTCTTGACCACGGGCAGGTGGCAAGGTTGTGTGATAATTGGCATATGGCTTGACGAGTTCCATGCATTGTGTTCATATCTCTCATTGTACTGTACCACTGGTGATTATAGAGATCTTATCGTACCTTTATGTATATTTTTATTGTGTACTAACCTTTTTAGATGCAGGTAATGGTATTCTTCGTTATTACATACTTGTTCGATTTCTCTTACCCAGTCGATTGAACCTACTGGGTACATTTTGGTGTACTCACTCTTACTTTGTTTCCTCCGTGCAAATTGAGCGCAGGGACCCATATAGGATAGTTGATTCACTCTAGTTGAGCTTTTCTAGATCTATCCAAATCTTACCGGTGAGGCTCAGACTTCGAGTCGCCATGGATCTTTGGGATTTTCTTTATTGCTTCCTTTCAAAATTACCGTAGAAAATGTTGGAAGAATGAGTAGGGGATAAAGAGTCGATTTTCATCTTTTTAAATATTATCAGCTTTGTATTTTCATTTGAGACAATTGTATTATCTTCTGTACTATTTTAGATGCTCTTGTACTCATGACGGCAGGTTTTGGAATTTCTTATGATATGTTGTGATGGTTTCCGCTTTATTTTATTCTTTTTTAGTCGCGATCCGATTTTGGATCGTGATATTCTAATGTTGAAAAAAAATAAATTAAAAACTATAATGTCTGAACAATCAATTTCTTCAAGATGTTTTGCATAGATGATTTTGTAGAAGGATGCTAATCATTTTACGGCATGTATTTTGATAAATATCGGACGGAGATTTCAAGGTTCCTCTGATTCCGCATAAGTTATTTTGAGAATTTAATGTTTTAGAGAATTTTTTGCCCTTATATTTTAGATTGTTTACAAAAGTTTGAATATTTCATATTTTGTTTAGACCTCTTTATGTAGTTGCTAGAAATGTATTGTCATGCCCCGAGAGGGTACCCTTGGCATGGTCGGCACAGAGACTATTGCTAGCCCAAAATCGAACCACTCGTCCTCATCACATTCATTCAATCATATTATAATAGTGAAAGACATCAATGATAAAGAATACTCAAGAAAATGCAATAATAATACGGAATTCAAAGGTCAAAGGCGAAACAATCTATTCCTCAACTAAGCAAGACTAGTGTGAATGAAAATAGTCAGGAATAAGATAAATACATAACTCGACAGTCAAGTCTAGAAAGAAACATAGTATCCTCCGAAAGTAGGGGAGGACTCACCAATCAACTGAATGTAAATAGGTCCTCAACGGAGTGTCTGTTGATGACCACCAGTACTTGTCTCTGCATCATGAAAAGATGCAGGCCCAAAATAGATGTCAGTACGTGAAATGTACGATTATGTAAAATGACAGAATGAAACATGTAAAGGCAGAACTACATCAACTCAAATAACTCAACTCAGGAAATAAGGAACTCAGTCATCAAGTCAAATGTCTAAGATAATAATGAAGTTTAGACAATGACCACTCATATATCATCTCATCCCATCCACTCAAAGTACTATCAAGACCTATTTGGGAGTTTCTCTAACCAACAACCATCACCTATGAGCCGGTGATAATACAACGAAGCGATGTTGTTTCCACATCCATCCAATATCTTTCCAGGGTAAAGGACATCCCATCAGTGGATCTAAAATAGTAATATCAAGTCCTCTTTTCAGGACAATAAGGAATTGTTTGATTTTATGGTTTAATCCTCTCCTACATTCCACATAATTATTGAGTTTGAGTTGGACTTACTCTTACTCAATTCGGTGCTCAATACTCCTCCCAAGACTCAACATGCTCATAAGACATCAACCATATGGTTAACTCATTCATTTAGTCTCAATGGACATTCATCAACTTAATTCATCATATCAATTATAAACTCTTTGGTTACATTCTTTTAAGGTATAGGTCTTGACTCATAAAGGCTCAATCATGCATCATTTGGACTCATAGCATTCAAGAAAACAAAAATGAAGTTAAAAACATTCAGGAATTTTGTAGACTTTTCAAGCTCAATTTATACTCATGCATGCCCATTTATGCAAAAATATCCAGAATTCATGCTAGGGTTCATGTAGTAGAGTAAAATCATTGATCTCAAGTAATTAATTCATAAAAACTATAATTCATGCATGATTATACATAAATACATTAGAACTTTTATGAAAATCCTTTAAGAACATCCGTGGAAGACTCAATTTGGTCACAACTTCAATAACTCAGTATATGGGGCACATGGAAGAACAAAATCAATGTTATGATTAGCCTTACATACCTGGAATTATAGAGGACAATCGACACTTCAACAATCCTTGACTTGAACGTGACACCCAAGCCATTTCTCTCTCCTTCGATGCTCAAAATAATTTCTAAGTGTGTGGCATGGGATAATTCACTTGGGGTTTTATTTTATAACTTAAATTAAGTCTAAAACATCCAAGGTTTTAATTAAAATGGATACAATTTGACAAAATTACCCCTCTTTAAAACTGCCGCAGGGGTCTACGAGACCCTGTCTACGGGTCGTAGATAGTTTTTCGTAGATGGGATGACCAAATAATGTGGCTACTGGAATATCCCACGAGACTTCACCTACGAGCTATTAAACTCTTTATGATTTGTAAGTCCATCTCGTGGATCAGGGTGTCCAAAGTTTTGAGGTACTGGAACTCGATACAAAACCTCTTCTACAAGCCATAAAAGGTTATACGAGTTGTGTGATAACTCGTAGCTCAAGATACTTAAAAATTTGATTTTTGGATCTCCAATTCACGAAACCAATTTACAGGTCGTGGATAGTTCTATGGGCCATAGTGGCTCTCGTGGTATCTTCCTTCAAAAAATTTTGTCAGTCATTTTTCCTAGTTTCTCTGGGTATATACTTAGTCTAGGTGGGATGAACTTTGGGAATGTTACATTATCTCCCCCTTGGAATCATTCGTCCTTGAATGATGAGAAATCTAAGAACCTAGTCAAGGCACGAATTTTCTCATGAACTCTTACAATCAAACAACTCAAAAATCACTCATGCAATCATTCGGTCAGGAGGTTAAGCAAGTAAAATACTCAAACAATCAACAATTCAATTTTACCATCACTCGGACTCTAAGGTACCTTTTTCGGTAAAACTCAGAATAGATAAAAATCAAAGATTAGGGAATGAATCATTACTATATACTCTCTCATCATCAACAGGTGGGAACATATGGGGGTACTTGGCCTTCATATCCTCTTCGGCTTCCTACGTAGCTTATTCTACAAATGGATTTCTCCATAAAATTTTGACAGATGCAATCTCTTTGGTCCTCAACTTGCGCACCTGATGATCAAGGATTTGAACAGGGACCTCTTTGTAACTCAAGCTATCCTTCACTCCAACACTCTCAATAGGCACAACCAACTGTGGATCTCCCAAACACTTCTTAAGCATAGAAATATGAAAGACTGGATGGATGGCTGCTAACTCTAGGGGGTAACTCTAACTCATTGGCCATGCTGCCTACTCTTTTCACAATCTAGTAAGGACCTATGTACCTCGGACTCAACTTCCATTTCTTCCCGAATCATGCCCTTGATAGGTGACACTTTCAAATACACCCAATCCTTGACCTCAAACTCTAAGCCTCTTCTCCTAACATCAGTGTAGTATTTTTGATGAATCTGTGCAGTTTTCATTCATTCTTGAACAATTTTCAATTGATCCATGGCTTAGTGAACTAATTCTGGTCCAATCAATTCTGCTCCACCCACCTCAAACCAACTAATCAGTGATATACATCTCCTTCCATAAAGAGTCTCATAGAGAGCCATCTGAATACTCGAATGGAAACTATTGTTGTAAGCAAACTAAATCAAAGGTAAATGATCATCTAAATTACCCTTGAAGTAAATGGCACAGGCTCTCAACATATCCTCCAGGGTCTGAATTGAGTGTTCTGCCTAACTATCAGTCTGAGGGTAAAAAGTGGTGCTAAGATTCACCTTCGAACCCAAGCCTTTCTGGAAAGATCTCTAAAATTGTACATTAAATTGGGCTCCTCTGTCTGAGATGATGGAAAAGGGAACTCCATGCAATCTAACAATATCTTTTATTTATAACTGAGCATAATCCTCTACAGTGTCAGTTGTCTTTACTGCCAAGAAGTGTGTAGATTTTGTTATCCGATCAACTATCACCCAAATCGAGTCTTGTTGTCTGCGGGACCTCGGTAAGCCTGTAATGAAGTCCATGTTGATCATCTCCTATTTTCATTCTGGAATCTCAAAGTTCTTGGCTACTCCACATGGCCTTTTGATGCTCAACTTTTACTTGTTGGCAATTTGGGCACTTAGAAACAAACTTAGCAATGCTCTTCTTCATTCCACTCCACCAGTAGACCTCCCTTAAGTCGTGGTACATCTTAGTTGATCCCGGATGAACTGAATACCCAGAATTATGGGCCTCTGCCATGATTCTCTCTCAAACACTATCAACATCTAGAACACACAATCTTCCTTGATACCTCAATATTCCATCTCCACCTTTGGTGAAAGCCATCACCTTCTGTTTATGCACATCTTCATTCAATTGTAGTAAGATGGAGTCTTGGTATTGCTTTTCCTTCACCACCACTACAAGTGATGATGCAGACCCATTTTGAACATTAACTCCACCTTTGTTAAACTCTTTAAGTTTTACTCTCAATCGAGCCAATCTATGAACTTCCTTTGCCAACTCTTTCTTTCCATCCTTAACATAGGTCGTAGTGCCCATTGACAATCTGCTAAGAGCATTAGCAACAATGCTAGCTTTACTTGGGTGGTAGAGGATGGTCATGTCATAGTATTTGAGCAACTTTAGCCACCTTCTTTACCTCAGATTCAACTCTTTCTGAATAAATACATATTGAAGACTCTCGTGATTAGTAAACACATCTACATGCACCTCATACAAGTAATGGAGCCAAATCATTAGTGCAAATACCACTGTAGCCAACTCAAGATTATGGGTTGGATAATTTCTCTCATAGACCTTGAGTTGTCTAGAAGCATAAGCAACTACCTTTCCATTCTGCATCAACACACACCCCAATCCCACTATAGAGGCATCACAATAAATTACAAATCCATCAGTCCCTTTAGGCAAAGTTAATACTGGTGCAGTAGTCAATTTGGTCTTCAACTCTTGGAAACTTTTCTCACATTCATCTGACTACTGAAACTTGACCTTTTACTAAGTCAGTCTAGTGAACGATATGGATATGGAAGAGAATCTTTCAACAAATCTGCGATAGTAGCCAACAAAACCCAAAAAGCTCTTTATATCTGTGGGAGAGGTTGGTCTAGGTCAATTCTTGATCGCCTCAATCTTTTGCGTATCCACTCGTATGTCATCGCCAAAAACCACATGGCCCAGAACAGCCACGGACTTGAGCTAAAACTCACACTTGGAGAATTATTTATACAACTCACTATCCTTGAGTGTCTGAAGAACAACTCAAAGATGATCGCCATGCTCTTCCTCATCTCTGGAGTACACTAATATGTTATCAATAAATACAATCATGAACATGTCAAGATACTATTTAAACACTCTGTTCATCAAGTCCATGAAAGTTGTAGGTGCATTTATCAACCCAAAGGATATTACCATGAACTCGAAGTGACTGTATCAAGTTTGGAAAGCCATCTTTGGGATGTCACATTCTCTCACTTTCAACTGGTGATAACCTGATTGGAGGTCTATCTTGGAGAAAATAGTGGCACCCTGAAGTTTGTCAAACAAGACATCAATTCTTGGAAGGGGATATTTATTTCTAATGGTCACCTTATTCAACTGGCGATTATCTATACACATCCTGAGGGTACCATCCTTCTTTTGAACAAATAGGACAGGAGTGTCCCACAAAGAGACACTCGGCCTAATGAAGCCCTTATCCAAGAGATATCTCAACTGCTCCTTCAGTTCTTTCAACTCAGGGGGAGCCATTCTATATGGAGGAATAGATATGGGTTTAGTATTGGGGAGAACAGCAATCCCAAATTCAATCTCCCTATCAGGAAGGACTCCAGGAAAATCATCAGGGAAGACATCAAGAAACTCATTGACAACTAAAATTGACTCAAAAGGTGGAGACTCTATATCATCATCCTTAACTCACATGAGGTGCTAGATACACCCTTTATAAATTAGCTTTCTGGCCTTAAGTTAGGAAATAAACTTACCCTTAGGCACTGCAGAACTACCCTTCCACTCTATAACAGGCTCATTCGAAAATTAGAACTTGACCATCTGGGTTCTACAGCTGACAGAGGCATAACAGGTATAAAGCCAATCTATGTCAAAGATCACATTGAAGTCAACCATCTCTAACTCAATCAGATCAACAAAAGTATCTCTATGATAAATGAACACTACACAATCTTTATAAACCCTTTTAGTTATGATAAACTCACTAGTAGGAGTAGAAACATTGAAGGGCTAAAGAAGGATCTCAAACTTACTAGCCACATATGGAGTCACAAATGATAAAGTGGCACCTGGGTCAAGCAAGGCATATACATCATAGGAAAAGACTCGAAGCATACTCGTGACAACATCTAGTGTAACTTTTTGATCCTGTCAATTGCTCATCGCATACAAATGGTTTGTACCCCCACCTGTATTAGTAGTGGCACCTCTCTGATTACCACTAGTTTGTGGTGCTACCAAAAACTGAGCTCTATTACCTCCCTCACCCCGCCTTCTCATTGGGCACTCACTCTGGAAATGACCAGTCTGTCCACACTTGAAGCAAGCATTTGTGCCCTCTCAGCACTCACGTAGGTGGAGTCTGCCACACTTAACACATGGTCATTTCCCCCTCGAACCTTGAGCCACACTAGCTTAGGATTGAGAACCCTGAGCTCTGGAATTCTGATAGTCTTGTAACTTCTGATCATACCTGTTACTCAGAGTTGGTGCACTTGCTGAGGATGGTGCATAGTTTGAAGACCTCTTCTGAAAATAGAACCTGCTCCCCTTACCTTGCTTCTGTTGGCTAGGGTCATGCCCTTCTGATTTAGCCTTCTTGCTCAAATTCTCCTCCCTATCTCTCTTCTTATCCTTCTCAAGTTATTACGCATAGACCATAACTCTGGAGATGTCCATGCCAAAAATCAATAATGTCGCTTTGCACTCCTTTTTCACATGCTTGCCCAAGCCAGATATGAACTTTCTCATTCTATATCTCATGTCAGGGACTATTTCTAGAGCATACCTGGACAGTTTTATGAACTTGAGGCTATATTATTTTACAGTTATCCCCTCCTGCTTCAAGTTGACAAACTCTTCAACCTTTGCTTCCCGCAACTCTCATGGAAAGAAGTGGTCAAGAAAGGCACTCTCAAAATCACTCTAAATGGCAGGTTCAACATCCTCACCTCGGCTTTCTTCCTACTAATTGTACCAAACATTTGCCACATCCTTAAGTTGATAGGAAGCAAGTTCAACTCCCTCAGTCTCGGTTGCATGTATAATTTTCAACACCTTTCACATCTCATCAATAAAGTTTAGGGGTTCTTTCTCAACCTTAGACCCTGTGAAGACTGGTTGGTTCATCCTTAGAAAATCTCTAAGTCTGGTTGCAGCAGTTGTCTCTTGGGAGCTAGAGCTAGGGGTTTGTGATCTCTGGTTCCCACTCTGAGCAGCTACTAGTTGGGTGAGCATAGAGGCAACTCCTCTGAAATCAGCTTCTATAGTAAGAACAGGTGGAGCAGTGAGTGCTTGTAGAACACCGATAGCTCTAGTTGGTCGACCTCGACCCCTCGTCTCTATCTGAGTAGGCACCTCTGGTGGGGGATTTGCAGCATTGGAGGATGAAGCATCTCTTTGGGTGGTGGTACGATTAGGAGGCATGATCTGCAATCACGGAATGCACGATTCAGATAGATACTTTAATAGAGTTAAACTCTATCGCATGAACTGATAATACAAAAGAAGTGTAACAATTCCTAAGGTCCTATAGTCTCCTACTTATAAAGTGTACTGCACAATACACCCATAAATAAGAATCTACTAGACACAACTTCATAGAATCCCTAGAACACTTGAACTTTGTGCTCTGATACCAAGTTTGTCACGCCCCGGGAGGGTATCCTTGGCGTGGCAGGCACGCAGAGACTATTGCTAGCCCCCACTCGGCCTCATCACATTCGTTCAATCACATTCTAATAGTGAAAGACATCGATGATAAAGAATACTCAACAAAATACAATGATAATACTGATATCAAAGGCCAAAGGAAAAACAATCTTTCCCTCAACTAAGCAAGACTAGTGCAAAAGAAACTAGTTAGGAAAATATCAAAATATAACTCGACAGTCAAGTCTATGAAGCCTCTAAACATCTGACTAAGTGGTGCCAATGACAAGTCCATGGCTACCTCAAAATAAAATAGAATAAGTTTGAACTCAATGCTAAAAAGAAACATAGTATCCTCTTAAAGTAGGGGAGGACTCACCAATTAACTGAATGTAAATAGGTCCTCAACGGAGTGCCTGCTGATGATCACTAGTACCTGTCTCTGCATCATGAAAAGATGCAGGCCTAAAATGGACGTCAGTACGTGAAATGTACGAGTATGTAATGACAAAATGAAATATATAAAGGCAGAATAACATCAACTCAAATAGTTTAACTCAGGAAATAAGGAATTCAGTCATCAAGTCAAAAGTCTAAGGTAAAAATGAAGTTTAGACAATGAACACTCATATATCATCTCATCCCATCCACTCAAAGTACTATCAAGACCTATTTGGGAGTTTGTCTAACCGACAACCATCACCTATGAGCCAGTGATGATACAACGAAGTGATGTTGTTACCACATCCATCCAATACCTTTCCAGGGTAAAGATATCCCATTAGTGGATCCACAATAATAAAATTAAGTCCTCTTTTCGGGACAATAAGGAATCGTTCGATTTTACAATTCATTCCTCTCCTACGTTGGCCACATAGTTATTGAGTTCGAGTTGGACTTACTCTTACTCAATTTGGTGCTCAATACTCCTCCCAAGACTTAACATACATCAACCCTATGGTTAACTCATTCATCTAATCTTATTGGACATTTGTCAACTCAATTCATCACATCAATTATCAACTCTTTGGTTACATTCTTTTAAGGTTTAGTTCTTGACTCAAAGTCTCAATCATGCATCATTTGGACTCATAGCATTCAATAAAACAAAAATGAAGTTAAAAACATTCAGGAATTTTGTAGACTTTTCAGGTTCAATTTATACTCATGCATGCCCATTTAAGTGTAATATGCAAAAATATCAAGAATTCATGTTAGGGTTCATGTAGAAGAGTAAAATCATCTATTTCAAGTCATTAATTCATGAAAACTTTAATTCATGCATGATTATACAGAAATACATTAGAATTTTTAAGAAAAATGTTCAAGAACATCCATGGAAGACTCAATTTGTTCACAACTCCAATAACCTGGTCTATGAGGCACATGGAAGAAAAAATTCATGTTTTGATTAGCCTTACATACCTGGAATTACAGAGGACAGACAACACTTCAACAATCCTTGACTTGAACACGACACTCAAGTCGTTCCTCTCTTCCTCGATGTTCAAAAAAAATTTCCAAGTGTGTGGTATGGGATAATACACTTAGGGTTTTGTTTTATGACTTAAATTAAGTCCAAAACATCCAAGGTTTTAATTAAAAGGGATAGAATTTGAAAAAATTATCCCTCTTTAAAACTGCCACAGGGGTCTACAAGGCCCCATCTATGGGCCGTAGATGGATTTTCGTAGATGGGACGACCAAATAATTTGGCTACTGGAATTTTCCACGAAACTTCACCTATGAGCCATGAAACGCTTTATGAGTTGTAAGTCCATCTCGTGGATCAGGGTGTCCACAGTTTTGAGGTACTAGAACTCATTACGAAACCTCTTCTACGAGCCGTAAAAGGTTATACGAGTCGTCTGATAACTCGTAGTTTAAGATACTAAAATTTTGATTTTTGGATCTCCAATTCATGAAACCAATTTACAGGTCGTGGATAGTTTTATGGGTCGTAGTGGCTCTCGTGGTATCTTCCTTCAGAAATTTTTCTCAGTCATTTTTTTCAATTTTTCTAAGTATATACTCAGTCTAGGTGGGATGAACTTTGGGGATGTTATATGTATGATAAAGAATTTCTACCTTGCATAAGTAGAAAGTTTCTTCAGATATCATTCCCCTAGATAAAATGATTCGACAAAATTGTTGGATATTAATTAAGTGTAATGACCTTAAGAAAAAATAACACTTATAGCCCTAAAACTGAAACTATTTACAAGTGGTTATTCCCTTACTTTCTTACCCTCTATTTTTAATTGTTCTCATAGGTTTGATACCATGAGAGTACAACTTGATACCATTAAAGTATATATACTCTAATGGTATCAAAGAGGAAGAAACAGTGCTTCAGTGAAAAAACTATTCAGTTACTCATTGATACCATTAGAATATATAAACTCTGATGACATCAAAGAGGAGCATACAATGCTTTAATAAAAAGACTACCCAATTACGACTTGATACCATCAGAGTATACAAGTACGAAGAAGTTGTGGTTCAGTGAAAATGCTACTCATTTACTACTTGATACTCATTTACTACTTGATATCATTAGAGTATTAATTATTTATTAAAAAAAGAGTCCAATCCTAAATGATACCAATAAGGTATTAATATACTAATGGAGTATCACAGAGAATTGAGTTTAATCCTATATGATATCGATATGGTATAAATATATCGATAGAATATCACAAATAGTGATACGAACGTCATGCAGGAAATAAGAAAGGAGAAAGTAGCGGGTAAGCAGGTAAATAGTTTGAACTGGATCCATTTTTGATAAATAGTTTCACAATTGGATCCATTTGTATAGTTTACCTAATTACACTTTTTTATTTATCATAAATTCCATTATTCTAAAAAAATTCAAAAATCTCTTCTTTTCATTTGAATATTAATTCAGTAATCCGAATACATTAATTTTGATTCTTGAATTATCTCTATGTTTAATGTATCATTCTTTAAATGTTACTTGTTGATACTTAAAACCCTAATTTTTGTATTCAAAATTGATTCAATGTATCCAGATTACTGAATTGATGTATCTGAATTACTATGTTTTTTAAGGGATTCTTGTAAATTGAAAAGAGATAGAAAAAATGGTAATTAACTCTTTACACTATGTGATTTATGTAAACCCTCCCTAACCTTAATTGGGTTAGGTGGTTGGGTTGGATTTATAAATCTAAGTGGACCAATAAAAGGAACCCATTTATCTAATTAAATGACTCATCATTTGTTATGTCATTTTACTGTTAGTAAAGGGTAAGTTTAGACCTTCAAAAAACGTTGAGGACATTTTTGAACCAATAAGAGAATGAATGATATTTTTGAATCATTTTTGATACTTTAAGATATTTTAAAGCATTTTCCCCTTTTAAACACTAAATCTTACGATTCAAGAAAAGTTGTTCATTTACCTAAAATATTGCATTATCAAGAAAAGAATATCAATTCATATTTTTCCGGCAATAAGTATATTATTTTAAAGAGGAAGATGAAAGATAGAGGAAACAAACATTAGAAAAAGTGAGGAGGTTTGGATAGGCTTTTTTTAAGTGATTTAAAAGTTAAAAGTAGGTACCTATTTATTTTTAGGGATGACAATGCGGTGGGTGCGGGACGGGTTGAACTCAACCCGCAATTTTTTTAAACCTCCCCGCCCCACTTAAATTTTTAAGATTTTTTATTGATTCATAATTTTTTTTAAATTTTCCGCTAATTAACATTTCAACAACTAATTAACTATTTTTAGTTGACATTTCAACAATTGTTTCTTAATCGTTAATTAAAAGTTTCTAATTAAC